>JAJTVC010001592.1:0-16833 GCA_022433055.1 Begonia peltatifolia | reverse complement strand
CACCGAACAATCACATTTCGATCTACCAATGCATACATTAACAATTTAGAGAGTTCCTAATTAGAAAAACAGCATGGCAGCACCAAAACACCTTCACGGTTTTCTCCCCAAAACCGAGAATTTCTCAACCGGTTCATTGAACCCTGAACCCCTCACTCAATCCTTCTAATTTATCCCATAATCCCCTGAAATGCAGAGGGCAAAACGACCCCACGCTCGGCCATTAGAGCAGGACAAAACCGAAGGAAAACTCCCTGTTCCCAGTCGGTTTCGTCGCTGGAGAGCCGAGCCACACACTGGCTCCAGCACACGCACACATTACACTCTAAAATGCTCCGACGATCGGGCCCTACTGTCGGGAGTCCATGAACAACCGAGCTTCCACGCTCGGTCGACAGAACCAAAGAAAAACAGGGGAGAGCTCACCTTCGGTTTCTCAGCGTGGGAAGGCAAGGCAGCTCCTTTCTTCAGCTCACCGGAGTACTCTAGACACCGGTGTCTCTTCTTCGGCGGTCGGTCATCAGCGATTTCTCCTCCCCGATCTCTCTCTCGCTCCCTTTCTCGGCCGCACGACACACGGTGGAATGGCTTCCACCCGAAGCCATTCCACCATATAACATATATATATATATTTATTTATTTTTAATTTAATTGCAAATTACCAAAATGCCCTCACGTGTTTTAATCGTCTGTAATTTCGTTAATTTCTCGACCTCCCGACTTTAAATTCTGAAAACCATCACAAAAGTAGGCTCCAAGTCTTAAAATTTAAATTTCCCGTTGAAATATTTCTCAAAACTCCGACTGAGACTAAATTTAAAAATCTCGGAAATAAAAATTAAAAATTAAAATTTCTGGGTTATTACATCCCCCCACCTTATAAGAATTTTGTCCCCAAAATTTATGTTCTGAATAAGTCGGGATACTGTCGCTCCATGCTATCACGCCGCTTCCAAGTAGTCTCCTCTACACCATGGTTGCGCCACATCACTTTGACCAGCAGAATCTCCTTGTTGCGCAGCACCTTCACAGCTGATCCTAAGATCCTCACTGGCTTCTCCTCATAGGACAACGTCGGCTGGATCTCTATATCCTGTTGTAGCACTACCTGAGAGGGATCGCGCATACACTTCCTCAGCATCGAGACATAAAAAACATCATGGATGACATCCATCGACGCAGGCAACTGAAGCTGATATGCAGTTCTTCCAATCCGCTTGACAATCGGGAACGGTCCCACAAACCGAGGGTTGAGCTTCCTCCTATTTCCGAACCTTACCACTCCCTTGAACAGCGAGACCTTCAGAAAAACCTCGTCGCCCTCATTAAACTCCAACTCCCGGCGTCTTTGATCAGCATAACTCTTCTGTCGACTCTGGGCCGCTTCAATCCTCTTCCGTATCACAGAAATCTTGTCGACAGTCTGCTGTAAAATCTGAGGGCCTATCAATCGGGGCTCCCCAACCTCATCCCAATATAATGGCGACCTGCACTTCCTTCCATAGAGGGCCTCGTATGGCGCCATACCAATGGTGGACTGAAAGCTATTATTATACGAGAACTCCACTAGCGGTAAGAACTTGCTCCAAGTCACCTGAAACTCCAACACACAAGCCCTAAGCATATCCTCCAGAATCTGTATAGTCCGCTCTGACTGCCCATCGGTCTGAGGATGAAAAGCCGTACTGAAATCTAATCTGGTGCCCATAGCCTTATGTAGACTCTTCCAAAACTTGGACATAAACCTGGGGTCTCGGTTTGAAACAATCGACACCGGAATCCCATGAAGTCTGACTATCTCCTGAATATACAACTGGGCAAACTGATCCATCGTATAAGTCATCCTCACAAGCAAAAAGTGAGACGACTTCATCAACCTGTCCACAATCACCCAGATCGCGTCATGGCCCTTGGCAGTTCTCGATAGTCCCACCACAAAATCCATGGTGATTTGCTCCCACTTCCACTCCGGTATAGGCAATGGTTGGAGCATCCTAGACGGTCGCTGATGCTTCGCCTTCACCTGCTGGCAGACTACGCTGGCCTCAACATACTCAGCCACTGTTCGCTTCATGTTAGGCCACCAATAGTGCTGCTTCAAATCTCTGTACATCTTAGTACTTCCCGGATGCACAGAGAAAGAAGATGAATGAGCCTCTGATAGTATATCCCTCCTTAGCTCGTCATCCTTTGGGTCGTACCACCTATCCCGAAATTTCAAAATCCCGTTCTCTGAATAGCTGAACTCAGAATCAGGTCTGGCCTCCATACTCGCCTTCAGCTCGCTACACTCCGAATCAGTCTCTTGGGTGTGCCTGATCCTGTCCAGAATAGTCGACCTCAACGACAAGGCAGAAAGAGTGGCTGCCAGATCAGAAACTACCTCCAGAGCAAAACTCTACATCTCTGTCACTGACTCAATAGGCCGTATCGTAGTCATGGCAAAAGTCGAAGCTGTCACCCTACTCAAGGCATCTGCCACCACATTTGCCTTCCCCAGGTGGTACCTGATCTCCACATCATAGTCCTTGACCAGTTCGAGCCATCTTCTCTGTCTCAAATTCAGCTCCTTCTGCGTGAAAATGTATCTCAAGCTCTGATGGTCCGAATAAATCTCGCACTGCTGCCCATACAGATAATGCCTCCAAATCTTGAGTGCAAATACAACCGTCGCCAGTTCTAAATTGTGAGTGGGATAATTCTTCTCGTAAGCCTTCAACTGCCTAGAAGCATAGACAATGACTCTCCCACTCTGCATCAAAACACACCCCAAACCGATCCTGGAGGCATCACAATAAATGCAGAACTTCTCTCCTTCCACGGGTAGTGTCAGTACAGGAGCCGTAGTCAACCTCTGCTTCAATGTCTGGAAGCTGTCCTCACACCTGTCGGTTCATTCATACTTCGCCTTCTTCCTGGTCAGCCGGGTCAAGGGAGGCGAGATCTTAGAGAACCCCTCAATGAATCTCCGATAATATCCAGCCAATCCTAGAAAACTGCGTATCTCTCTAGCACTGGTCGGCCGCGACCACTCCTTTACAGCCTGAACCTTCACTGGATCAACTGAAATACCCTCAGAGGAGATAACATGCCCCAAGAAGTGAATCCTGTCCAACCAAAACTTGCACTTCGAGAACTTAGCATACAACTGATGCTGGCTCAAAATAGTCAATACAATCCTCAGGTGCTTCCTGTGCTCCTCCTCACTCTGCGAATAGATCAGGATGTCGTCGATAAACACAATCACAAACTTGTCCAGGTACTCCCTGAACACTCTGTGCATCAGGTCCATGAATGCTGCAGGGGCATTGGTCAACCCGAAAGATATCACCAGAAACTCGAAGTGCCCATACGTCGTCCTGAAGGCCGTCTTCGGTACATCCCTCTCCTTCACTCTTAACTGATGGTAGCCGGACCTCAGGTCGATCTTAGAAAACACTCGGGCACCCTGTAACTGATCAAACAAATCGTCAATCCTTGGCAATGGATACCTGTTCTTCACCGTCAACTTATTCAGCTCCCGGTAGTCAATACACATACGTAGAGATCCGTCCTTCTTCTTGACGAATAGAACTGGCGCTCCCCAGGGTGAAAAATTAGGGAGTATAAATCCCTTATCTGTCAGCTCCTCCAACTGAGCCTTCAGCTCCTTAAGTTCAGTAGGTTCTAATCTGTAGGGGTTCTTGCACACCGGTTCGGCACCTGGGAAAACATCTATCTCGAATTCAATCTCCCTATCAGGGGGCAACCCCGGCAATTCATCACGGAACACCTCCGGGAACTCCTGCACAACAAGAATATCCTGTATCCGAGCATCGCCCGGTGACTGCGTATCCCCAACAGTTGCCAAAAATCCCTGGCAACCATGCCTAACAGCCGAGGCGTCTGACGAAAAAAGATAGCAGAAATCCTGGCAAGACCTTTACCTGCTTTAAATGTGTAGCTTTCCCCACCCGGGGGCCAGAAATGAACCTCTCTGGTCCTGCAGTCAATCTCTGCATGATGTCTGAACAGCCAGTCCATTCCCAAGATCACCTCATAACCGCTCATATGAAGAATGACTAGCTCGGCATATAACTGCTTGCTCTCCACTATCACAACATTGCCCCGCACCACCTGTTCTGAATACAAATGCTCCCCGAATGGCAAAGTCACATCATAATATCGCTCGGCGGGACTGAACTCCAAGTTGGCCTTAACCACAAAGCCCGTCGACACAAACGAGTGCGTAGCGCCCGCATCAATCAAGGTATAAGCTGCCACACCAGAAACAAAAATGTTACCTGCAATCACTGATGGCTGGGCAGCATCATCTGGCTCAAAAAGGGCAAAGACCCTCGGTGTAACTCTGGCTGACACTCTGCTCGCCGCTGGGCATCTGCTGGCAAAGTGTCCCACCTCATTGCAGTTGAAGCAGCGATTCTGACGCAGCTTCTAGCACTCTCTGGACATGTGGTCCACCTCGGCACAGTTATAACACCTCACTGAGCCTGTCCTGCACTCGCCCGGGTGGCTTCTCTAACATTTCGGGCACACTAGAAGTTGTCCCGACCCCTGCGACCTCTTAGTGCTCCCCTGGCTGCTAGAACTGTCACTAGGCCTCTTCAGGCCTTTCTGCACGGACACCTCCCCGCTGGCCTATGGCAGCGACTCTCTGAATGATCTCCGAGGCTGCTTTCTGGGTACCTCCCGATAACTAGGAAGCTTCGCCCGAGCCTCCTCAATGTCAACGGCCTTCGCTACCACCTCCTCGTACGGCATGCCTCGGGTCCTCGCAATCCGTATGCCCATATAAATATCCGGTTTCAGGCCCTGCACGAACTGATGTACCTTGTTCTCATCGAGGCTCACCAAATGTCCTGCAAACCGCGACAAGGCATCGAACTGCCGTACATACTCGGCCACGGTGCTGGTCTGCTTCAACTGTGCAAACTCCACCATCTTCTGTGTCCTGACAGAATGACTGAAATACTTGCCGAAAAACACCGACCTGAACTCCTCCCAGGTCATGGCCTCCACATCTCTCGTGGCCACCACAGTATCCCACCAATGGCTCGCATCCTTGGCAAGATAGAAAGCCGTACTAGAAACTCTGTCCTGCTCCTCTACCTTGGCAAAACTCATCATCCTCTCCATGCTCCGTATCCACTCCTCAGCACTGAGGGGATCTGGAGAGGATCCGTCAAAGGTCGGGGGTCTAAGTCTATGCAGCCTGTCACCCCCTCTATCAGACGAACCCTGGTCGTCCCTGCTCATAAACCTCTCCAACTGTTGAGACTGACGGTGGACCAACTCAGTAAGCTGCTGGACGGTATCATCCATGTCGCCCACAGCTCTAGGAGGCGCCTCTCGTCGTGGCCGCCTTCTACCTCTACCTCTCGCCTCTTCTGACATTTTCTACCTTTAACATAAATATAAAACTCACATTAGTACTACAATAAATTCAAATCTAAACACTTACAGTTGGTGGAGTGCTCCCGTGCAGCGGCTGGCGGTGTTAGATAATCCTCTGAACGACTTCGACCCCGTGGCTCTGATACCATAACTGTAACACCCCGAGAACCCACACGTTCCCGGTGCGCTACAGTGCGTCTACACACTACACACACTAACACTTGACATAACTCACTCAATTTAATATCCCTTTCGTTTTCAAATCATTTTCAAAAGAACATTTGTGAGTATGAAAAATTTTCGACTCGATTCGAAAACAACTCGCGTCCCAAAGAGGGAACACGAAGTCCTCAACATAAAAACTACGCAGCGGAAAAGAAAACCATTTAAAACAGTTTAAGATAAAACGGTAAGACTTGAAATCCTAGGAAAAAATCCAACGCACCCCTCGAACTACACAATCTGGAACCGCGCACTCACGTCCCAACTTCGACACCCCGCGTGCACTCTCACAGTGCCGCACGTGCCAACTCCACGTCACTGTGTCTCGCGCATGCTCACAGCGCCGCGTGCCCCACGCACCCTGCCACTGTACAACATGTCCGCGCGCACGCCCTCATCCAGTGCCGCACGACCCGTGAGTACCCGCAAGGCCGCGTGCCCTGCACACCTGCGATCACGCCGCACTCCCACGCTCATCTACCCTTCTCTAGCATTCACTGTTCACATCTCAACCCATTCCATATCTCCTCGACTCCCAACCTCTCTCCCGAAATTTCGACAGAGTAACGGCTAAAAACTGACTATCCCAAAATTTAAACCCTGCAAACACAATTCACTATAATCCAACAATATCTAACTATCAACCATCTAGAGAAAACCACCATAACAAAATCGGAGTTTAAGGACAACGAAAACCCATCAAATACAAATGAAGAAAGTCCCCAGTATAGAGTAATATCACACTCTAACATATAACAATACGTACGTGTCCCCAAAACATTACAACCCCTCTATATAATCTCAAAAAAAATCAACGTCTATACAACTCCGCTGTCTACACAAATACCCAGTCGGCTCGCCCCTCGAGTGGAATCCGCGACTGGTGAAGTACAGGCCCGCACACTAGCGGGATCCGCGGTACCACCGCCACACGTCTCACCACATACTCAAAACATGCTCAAAACCATTTTCGTTCACGTTTTTAAAATATGATGCATGTCAAACAATACGCACGCACACCACAATCAATCACATAAACCCTAAAGTTCTACAGTGTAGGCCCACTTGGGAAAAACGCATGCATGCACTACTTACCTGGCGTCCTAAGCTCGCTCGACGCACCGCTTCGCCAAAAAGTGTCTCAACCTAAAACACAAATAATCACTCATCAATATTCACTTCAAAATTCACCAAATAGCTAAAAATAACCTTCCTCAACTATACTCGCGAAATTCCAACTAAAACAGGCCATTGGTTTGGTTTGTCCGAAAACCAGCCCAAAGTTCGGACGAGCATAACTTTTGCTTCCGTCATCAGAATTGAACGATTCAAGTAGCTAAACGTCCCCTTAGGAACCTAGTTCAACATACTAAGATGGATTTTAAAACGGTAAGCCGCAGACAAGCGAAAAATGCCAAAAACCGAATCTGCCATTTTTTATAAAATTTCAACCTTTGTTTTTCTTCAACCAAAACTCACTCAATTCAGCTTTACGCATCAAAAACAGACATGCCACTATCATACGTCGAAATTCCACGAAAAACGCTCACTAATTTGACTTGGACCAAAATCCGACATAAACTTCCGACGCGCATAACGTTTGAGTCGGATATCGGAATCGAACGATTCTAGCGGCCATACGTCTCTCTAACAACCTAGTTTATCCCTCAAAAACAGAATTTAAAACGATCAACCGAACGTAGGTCGAAATGGCCAACAACAGAAGCTGTTGTTATACGAAAAATAGCCAAAAATTCAACTTCGATCCATTCTCGCCAATTCCTTCACCGAACAATCACATTTCGATCTACCAATGCATACATTAACAATTTGGAGAGTTCATAATTAGAAAAACAGCATGGCAGCACCAAAACACCTTCACGGTTTTCTCCCCAAAACCGAGAATTTCTCAACCGGTTCATTGAACCCTGAACCCCTCCCTCAATCCTTTTAATTTATCCCATAATCCCCTGAAATGCAGAGGGCAAAACGACCCCACGCTCGGCCATCAGTGCAGAGCAAAACCAAAGGAAAACTTCCTGTTCCCTGTCGGTTTCGTAGTGGGAGAGCCGAGCCACACACACTGGCTCCAGCACACGCACACATTACACTCTAAAATGCTCCGACGACCGGGCCCTACTGTCGGGAGTCTACGAACAACCGAGCTTCCACGCTCGGTCGACAGAACCAAAGAAAAATAGGGGAGAGCTAACCTTCGGTTTCTCAGCGCGGGAAGGCAAAGCAGCTCCTTTCTTCAGCTCACCGGAGTACTCTGGGCACCGGCGTCTCTTCCTCGGTGGTCGGTCGTCAGCGATTTCTCCTCCTCGATCTCTCTCTCGCTCCCTTTCTCGGCCGCGCGACACACGGTGGAATGGCTTCCACCCGAAGCCATTCCACCATATAACTTATATTTATTTATTTATTTTATTTATTTAATTTAATTACAAATTACCAAAATGCCCTCACGTGTTTTAAATGTCCGTAATTTCGTTAATTTCTCGACCTCTCAACTTTAAATTCTGAAAACCATCGTAAAAGTAGGATCCGAATCTTAAAATTTAAATTTCCCGTTGAAATATTTCTCAAAACTCCGACCAAGACTAAATTTAAAAATCTCAAAAATTAAAATTAAAATTCGAAATTTCTGGGTTATTACACTCTCTCTCGGGTCTCTCTTCTCTTAGCCGCATGACAACATAGGGTGGAATGGCTTCCACCCAAAGCCATTCCACCTTATAATTAATTAAAATTATTAAATTTTTAATTTAATTACAATTACCAAAATGCCCTCACGTGTTTTAATCGTCCGTAAATTCGTTAATTTCAAGTACTCCCGACTTTAAAAATCTCGAAACCCACCACAAAACCAAACTCCAAGTCTTATAAGTTAATTTTCTCGTTAAAATATTTTCTGAAACTCCAACTGAACTTAAATTAAAAGTTTCGGGAATAAATTTAAAAATTGAAAATTTTTGGGTTATTACAAAAAGTGTTGTTTCAAGTCGAAAAACATGTTTCAAATTTTTAAACAATTTTTATTAGTGAATCATGAGTAAGAGCAGTGAGTAGTAGTGGTTAGGGAACCGAAAATCGTGGTGGATTTTCGGGACGTTACAATACAAGTCATAATGGAATTCTTTTTAACAAAGTTGTATGTTGAGAACATTGTTCGTCTTTACGGTGTTTCTTCGAGTATTGTCTCCAAAAGAGACTTGGGGCTTACTTTAAAATTTTGAAAAGCCTTTTAGAGGGCTTTAGGTAATGAGTTAAATTATAGATTAGGGTTCCAATTTAAAATTTAAAAATTTAAAAATCTCCCAATCAATTAAAAATAAAACCCTAACTTTGAATTTCTTTAAAATATCAGCAAAAGATGGAGTGAAATCCGATTTCAAATCTCCCTAACTAACTAAGCAGCCAATAATGTCCTCTGCAAATCAATTTTGGGATCATATGAAGAAATAGAGGTAATCAGGAAAGGGGAAAACACACACCAAACTTCAAAGCACTCTCCTTTATCTTAAGTTCTTTGAATCAAGGAATCCTAACCTCAGTCTTTAACCTTCGACCACCGCTCGCCGCCCTATGACAACTGGAGTCCTCCAAGAACTTCGACAGAGTCTCTATCGAAACTCTTCTTGGTCGAGAACCATCGTAATTGTAACACCCGAAAATCTTATCGATTTAATATATATATATATATATATATATTATATGCATACTGTTTAGTCGAATTGTTACTAAATATCATGAGAAATTACCTATTAAGGAAGAAAAATGAAATACAAGTGGGGTGTTGGCATTGGAAAGAAAGAAAAGGTGGAAGAAAGAAGAAAAAAAGAAAAAGGAAAAAAAAGTTTGAAAAGTCAAATGAAAGAGAGAAATGAGAAAGAAGAAAGACTTCATGTTGGGATGTGTTGTGAAGGGTAATTTAGGAAGAAGACAACACTTTTTAGGTTAGGTTGATCATACTTATTTTTAAAACATTATCATTTGAAATTTCTCCTCCAGTACGCAACTGCCTTCTTTCTCTGTTGAAAATCCTTCCCCGAAACCTTCCTCTTCCTCTCAAAGTTTTCTAGATTTTTCAAGGTTTGCAAATCAAAAAGGAAGTTGATCAATTGCCTAATTTTGAGCTCAGGACGCGAGCTAGGTGTATGTTTGCATACATTTTGGCCGATTGGCCTATACCACAAAGAGTTAGGAGGTTGATGGTTAAATAAGAAACTTAGAGATTCTAGCTTCCAGAGTTTTGGTTGGATAAAAATTTTAGGTTGTGAGTTTGTTATGATAGATTCTTGTTTATTGATGGATTTATTTATCTGTTTATGTTACTTTACGCTTACAACCTTGAGAATATGTGTATGTGACATACATTCATGCATCATGGTTTTCGAAATCATAGAAAATGGTTTTATGCATACATTTTCATGTAAACAAAATAGAAAGAATATAGTACAGTAAAACACGTAAATAGTTATTGTGGGTAGGGAACTGAGTATGGTAGTTTTGTCAGAGGAACCGGTTCCGTTAAAGGGATTGTTAGATATGTCATTCCACTTTCTCTAGAGCGAGTTGGTCGTTCTGCTAGAGGGACAATCAGTTAGGTCATCTCTCCTGTAGAATTAGTACTCCAATAACTCATGTTATGTAAGAAATAAATAACAGATTCAGTTGCATGTTTTACGAACAGCATAACATAATCATGAGCATGCATTCTTTATTTCACATCAGTTATTGAACATTAGGCTCATTAGTTACTTTGTGAGGTAGGTGATATCATTACAGATGAGAACGTTGATCTACAAGACGATTGACAGTGCAGTTGGTGGAGGACGTCCATGGAGCGTGCTTGTAACTGCTAGGGCGATTTTGACCTGTGGGCTATTCTCTAAGTATTTTGGGTATAATGTATGTATATATATACATATACATACATGTATGTATATATATATATACACATACATATACATACATACATACATGTATGTATATATATATATATACACATATGTATCATAAGTTATAAGGTTTACTTTCGAACTAGTTTGGTTTTGGATTAGTTAAACGAATGGGTCTAATTTTGGGGTTTTAGTCTTTTGCTATGCTTTATGCAAATAAATGTTTTTTTTTTCAGCAGTTTAAATGATGTTGTTAGATAGGAAGTGATGATTTGATGATGAAAAAAAAAAAAAGATATGGAGAAAGAGATGCAGGGGTAGAAAAAATTTTGTCACCCCACCAGAAGAAAGGGCAATGTATCGCCCTAGTGGGGGCGATGGAATACCCCAGGACATTTTTACATCGCCCCATCCAGAGGATGAGGCGATGAATTGCCCTCGAAAGGGTGATCAGTCGCCCTAAGGGTGAAAGTTCGTCCCTGGGCAAACGTTTCGCCCAAATGACAGTTAATGGGTCAATAGTTCGCCCTAATCGTCCATGAACAATGTCGAGCATTGTTCATATGAACAGTGCCACAAAAAAATAAAAAATAAAAAAAAGTTTTAACAAAATTCCATACATGTTTTGTACGACATTTTATAAAAGAAGCTTACACGTTTTAAAGCATTTTTAGTCAGTTTTAATACGTACAATAAATTTTTTAAAAAAATATTTTGATAAAGTTTATGAAAAGTCAAGTCAGTAACGGCCGAATTACAGGACGTTACAGTAACCATCTTCGACGAACCTCCTCCAATGCATAAAAACCTCTCTCCAACGACGAACAAACCTCTTATGTGCTTCTATGTGCGAGACGAGTGGAGAAGAAGGAAGAGTATGTTCGGGTTTAATTCTGCAACACACGAACCAATGAACCAAATCGAGCATATTCACTTTAAGTTTGTCCAGCCGAATCGAACCAGTGCAGCTAAACCAGACCGGACTCAAATTGAACCTAAATCAATCAAGACCAAACCAGATTGCTTCTGGATTGCCAAATTCGACCTAAATCCACTCGAAAGCTATCCAAATCAATCTTAATTCGACCATGATCAATCCAAGAGTAAATCGATAGCAAGTTTATGTCTAAATTATTTTGAAATGGATTTATTTAAGTGAGAATTTAATACAAAGTATTTTATTTAGGCATAAAATCCTCGAAAGCTGTACAAATTGATCTCATTAGACCCTAATCGACCTAAGAGGGTACCAATAAGTAATTTTTGCCTAAATTCTTTTAAATTGATTTATTTAAATGAGATTTTAATACAGTTATTTTATTTCAGCAAGAAATTATTCGAATAACCCTACCCTCTCAGGATACAAGTAAGTGAAAATACTATGTTTTCAACATTTTGGTTACGACCCTACATTACAAAATTTGTGGTTATTTTCTTTAAAATTGTTTCATTATTTTGAGGTGAACATGCATGTTTAGGCATTGACATAATATCATATAAAAAGTGATACGATATATTGTATGCAAGTTTGAATGTATAGATTTTATGAAATTGAGGTAAAATATTGATGGCTATGCCTGAACGAAAATGAGATTGCTACGCCTCAACGAAAATAAGATAACTTGCTTCAACAAAAATGAGATTACTATGCTTGAGCAAAAATGAAATTGATAAGCCTGAACGAAAATGAGATTGCGAATGAAAACTTGAACGAAAGTTGAAAAATGAGTTTCAACCAGTATGTAATTACTAAGTTGAGATTCAATTATTTATGAAATTAATTTGCACCAACACATGTTCTCGCTTACAGAGTTTATCTCATAGTTTTTAACTTTGTAATGTAGGTGAATTTTTGTATTACAAACAAATGATTTTGATCGATAACCTTCAAGAAGCAAGTGAGCATATAAAGAAATAAAATGCTTTTTGGGTAAGAGAAATAAATGCAATGTTTTAGTTTTCAAGGATATTTGGTATTTTTCTCTGTGCTGTTATTTTAAATAATTTTATCGACACTTTCATTAATAAAGTTCCATTAATTATTTGTTAAAATGTATGAATATTTATTAACATCACATTTATTTTCATTTCTCACAAAGCTTTTTAATGTCAAACTTTTTTCTTTTATCATTCATTTAATGATTTCATTCAAAGGCTTTCGAAATTTAAAACTAAGGTTTTTAATGCTCGATTTTAAACCTAATTTTTCAATCAATTTGGAGAAAAATTTTAGGGTTTTCAATTTGAAGAAAAATGAGATTTTTAAGAATTTGGGGGGTTACAATTTAGTATCAGAGCAACCAGATTTATAAAATGGTTCTCTAGAGTTATTTGTATACTCACATGCATCTGAAAAATTGTCGATCAGCAAGTAATTGTATATTAAATTTCTATTATGATGAAAAGTATGTTTGATAATTTTATAGTATATTTTAAAGTAAAAATATAGTTTTTCTTAAAGCAAGTCTTTGTGACGTAGAATTATGACAAATCATAGAGGAATTATTAATGAACATGATGCTATTATCGATTGAATGATGGATATAATCAAGCAGTTATCACATAAAGCTAACAAAATTGCTTGGGCGGCTACTACCATGACCCAGATGTGGTATCAAGAGCTTTTCTGTGAGAAGTATTTTACGAACTCTATGACGGATGCGAAGATGGAGGAATTTATGGCTTTAAAGCATACAAGAAGAGTAATTGACTACTTGCATCAAAAGTTTGAGCAACTTTTCTGTTATGCCCCTCATATAGCTGGTAACGAGGTTATGAAGTTGAACTGATTCGCTCAAGGATTGAAGATAGAGATTTTCAAGGATATCCATCTTATCACTTGCAAGAACTCTATGTTTACATTTGTAGTGGAAAAACCATTACGTGTAGAGAAAGGCAAGAAGAAAGTGATCAATGCCCAGGAGTTTCGAAGAAGGTTTAGTCATGCAACTCCGGCACATGTGCAACATCTCATAACGCATCATTTCTACATTACTTTTTCTTAAAGAGAGTTCACTTAAAACTTCATAATCACTTCATTGAAAATGTATAGCAAAAGTCTTAAGATCTATAACTGTTCATTAAAATAAAATCAACTATCTCAAATGGTTATTTGAAAATAATATTTAATAAATTCATTCATAAATATAACGAAATAATAATTGATATAAAATCTCTTAGAAATAAAATGTAAGTTTTTTCTCTTCAAAACCTCTGAATCACTATTTACATTAACATCATGTCACCTTGCCAAAAGAGCATCTTTTCAACTACATGTTTCATTCGTTTTTTCATTGTATACCTCGTAAAGTTTATCATCTACGTCACAAAGTTTAAACTATGAACCTAACGTTTAGTAAGAAATGTATAACCTATCATAAACATGTATGCATATACAATTTTTCATAAAAACAGTGTTATTGTAGTTCTTTCTCACTGAATCTTTTATTTTTCTTTAGTTTTGATATATAGTTCATTTGTTGAAGCTAATTTAGTTGAGGAAAGTGAGAATACATCTCATGATCTCATCTTATGGAACAGGCAATTCGTAATTTCACCTTACAACAAAAGTTACGTTTATTCAGTCATTCTATCATCTTTCCGTCTTTCTGTTTATCTTTTCTATTAATCTTTCTTTCTTTATTTGTTCTCTTTAAATTTTTCTTAATAAAAATATTTTTTCATAATGCATAAGTTATAAATAAACATACGATGCAAAACATAGCATATCTTTGAGTTAATTTGTATGTTCTTTCTACTTAATCATAACTTACTATGTATCATAAAAGCATAAATATTTCTTGTAACGACCTTTTTTTTTCTAGTAAGATATTGTCCGCTTTGGGCAAACTCACGCCCTCACAGATTTGTTTTTCAATAACTTTTCAAGTGGTCACCCAACTTGATACTACTCTTACCCGAGCACTCTTAACATCAGAGTTCTAATGGGATCCGGTGCAATTGTGCACAAAATACATCTTACTTTTTATGGGAGGCAGTCTTTACATATGTTTCATTTCAATCTTCCCCCCAAGCGATGTGGGATTGCGCTCGACCCTCCCTTTAGTAATGATCTAGGATTTGCCTATATTCGAATTCGAGATTTACCTATACTTGGGTTTCTCCAAAGTTTGCCTCGCAATCTGAGTTTTACCCCACAATTGCACTCATGATCTTTTGGGTTGTCACATTTCTACACTATTAAAACATCAAATAAAGTATATCCTGGAGTGACATTATCGTCAACATAATCAGATCATCTAACAAACTTCACAATCAAAAGTTTACACTATAGCACATCCTTGAGTTACATTATCGTCAATATAATCATATCATCTAACAATACATCACACTCAAAAGTCTATACTATAACACATCTTCAAGTGTCATCATCAATATCATCATAAAATATAACATCAATCGTAAACATCATCCTATCATAACGATTAAATATATTCTCATGTTATTAATGTCGTAACTTAATAACAAATAAGTTCTCAAAATCTTATCGTAATGAAACTACTTAACCTAGCACTTTATGATACAGACCGATGAATCAACACATAAAATATCACTTACCTCAAGTCCTTAGTACATAGACTTTTGCTTACGACGGATATCATTCACTTTGAATTAACCAACTCATAGAGTTGTTGCCTATTAGTGAAAGAAAATGATGAAAAAAATTATAATTGAAGGATTTTGATGGAGTAACTCGAACAATCATAAAAATCCAAACCATCTCCCTAAGCATGTAAACTCATGTGTTTGCTTATTTGAGGTCGAAGTCTATTAGGTTTGAGCTTACCTTGGAGATTTTACATAAATGAAGAGGCAGCTGGCGAATTCTGGATGAAATAATGAATTTATAGGGTTAGTTTAACATGTATTTTGATTGTATAAATTAGTACAAAGTGGGTATTTAAATAAGATTCAATTAAACCATAAAAATAATGGTAAATAGTCCAAAATATTTTTAAAAATATAAAAAACCTTAACAAGTTTGGAAATATTCAATTCAAAAACCCACAATGTTAAAAACTTACTAAAATACGTTATTGGAAAGTCTGGGCATAGGACGACTGCGCTAGCCAAGTGCGCGCGCCCAACATATTTCTATCCTCTCAATGCCTTACTACATGCACTACTGTATAATTTTCCTTTGGTTGGCTTACAAGGCGCAATCGAAATATCTTTTTGGCTTCTACTTGTATTGTTTTATCAAAATACTATATAATCATTACAACAGTAATGTAAAACATAAAGTTATCTTTGAATACGAGATTAAGTTTTATTAGAAATTTTTCGATGTTACAATAAGGAATAAACTTCCGCAACAATAAAAAACTGGATCTAAGCGGCCAATGATTAGTGGAAGTGCTGAAGGATCTTCTAAGTATCTTAAGAGAGCCCATGACGATGCTTATTTTTCCCACATGTCCCTCATGCAAGAAGCCACATGTTGGCGAATGTCGCACAATGACAATGGTTTGTTTTAAGTGTTTTCAAGAGAGACATTTTATTAAGGATTGTCCAATGAATGCTAGAGAGCAAACCAAGACTACCTTTTTGTCCCACGTCAGATAACTATTTCTAGTAAACTAGTGCCTCCTTCCACTAAGGCCCTATCATTACTCCCCTCCAACAAGTCACCCTGTTTTTAATGTGAGAAAATGAGAAATTGAATTCAAAGATGTGGAAAAGACTTCCAAGAATTACTTTTATGTGAAGTAGTGAGAAGACTTTCTTTCTTCCTTGGAATCAAAGGGGAATCTAGTTGTGATCCACCAAAGGATCAGGATATGAAGTGCCATAGGGTGGTGGAGCTTGATAATATGTGTAGGTAAAGCCAACCATGGGTTGAGGTTTGTTAGGTTGAGCATATCTCGTTACCTTTGGAGAAACAGGTGAAGATGCATGCTCTAGCATCATTTTTCTTTTGTATGAATATGCAAGCTTCACAAATACATTCCTTACCAACAATCTAGTACCGCATCCCCGCTAAGCCTATTAGTTAGTATGGGTGAATATTTTCGGGTAGGGTCCATTTGTAGCCGAAATCAAATCTACCCCATGGGTTTAGCTTCTGTAAAATTGAAACCAAACCCGAATCCAAATCAATCGGGTATGAAAACTGAACTGAAGCCGCGAAGAAATTTGGTTCAGATGCGGTTCTGGTTCAGTTGATGGTCTCGGTTTTGGATTCAGTTTTCGAGCTAAAATGTCTATTCAATCAACATACTAACCTGTTACGACATTAATACAAACATAAAAAAAAATAGATAAAACAATTTAGATGTCTAAATAAATAAACAAA
>JAJTVC010001588.1:0-10146 GCA_022433055.1 Begonia peltatifolia | reverse complement strand
TTGCTGACAGAGCAACATTATTTTGAAGACATGACTTCCAGCATACAGACTCTCCAACTTCAATGAAAATATATTTAGATGTAGATCTATTAGTATCAATGTCATGCTAAAATTTGTGGATGTTACACTTAGGTTACTACACCTTCTCACTGACTTGCATGTCACTTCTCTAACTTTGCTACAAAATCACAATATTCCTAAGCTCGGTTTAGATAATCATTTTGTTCTTGAACTTGTGGTTGTTGGTGTCGGATAGATATTACTTAAGAGGGAAGTGAATTAAGTTTTGTAAAATTTTTTTAGTGATTAAAAACACTATTTAGCATGTTATCTCAATTAATCTATTTGATCTTTTAACAAGATCACTGAATAAATATGCAAACAAAGCCATTAACAATAAGTAAGAGAGTGAAAGTGAGAGTAAGAGAAAAGAAAACAAAGGATGATTGACATATCGGGCTAACCTTGTCTGCGTACGTGTGTTAGTGTTTTTCTACACCTAATGCAAGTGTACGTGTCGCTAACAAAGTAATAAATAGTAAGTAAAAGTCGATCACACGAGGATATTCTTAATCAATTTTAATTACTATAAAATTATATTAAATAAAGATGCATTAACAAGACAAATAGCATGACAAAAAAATAATTTTAAATTAGAAATCACTTAGATGTACTAGAGAAATAAATTGAACTAGTTTAGGATGATTACAATAATAAAAGTCTTGGTTAGGGTCGATTTCTTCGTTATGTGAATTTTACTACAGATGTTACAGAAAGCTACAGCATTTCTTACAGAACAGCGAGAACATATATTTTTCTAGGCTTCTATCGAATTGTCTAGTTAAATTCAACCTAAAGTTTCTTTCGACTTTGAAAGAATCAAACTTGAATTGAATTTCTTTTCAGCCCTATTCTCAATGCCAAATAAATTAATGTCAACAACCTTGTAACAATTTAATTTATTTAATCAATCATACATCTTAAAATTCCTATCTACCTATCGATACAATAGGAACATGTAACATCAAATTTGTTCGTCGACACAATTCAAATTAAACAATAAACATCATGATAGATTGTTCTATAAAAAATACGTAAACTTTCATAGAATTAAGTAAAACACATAACGAGTACTATCTCTTCTAACCAATATTAAAAACTTATCCTAAAATCATACTAATAAAAATCATAATAAAAATATTCATAAAGAGAAAAATAAAAAGTAAAGAAATTGTGGTCTTCATTTTTCTCTGGAACAATCTCCTTTCAGAGAGTTTTTCCTCTCGAGATGTTGGACGTCGCCCGCCAAGAGCAAGAGAAAGATAGATATCCTGCTAGTAGTGAGAGACCCGCTAGAAAAAGGAGGGTTTTTTAAAGATCAAGAGAAATAAAAATTCCCCTTTTCTGGAGAGAATAATCTTCTCTCTCCTTCCAAAATCCTCTTTTTTTCCTTTTTTATTTTTTATTTTTTATTCCCTTTCAAATTCTCTCATCAGCCAACTTTTCTCTTCCTTCTTTTCACGCCACATCACTCTTCTTTTGTCATTTAGTTCCACATCACCATTCTCTTCCTCTTCTTAATCTTGTTCTTCCATCAATTCAATTTTATTGATTTTAGGATATTCTCCATCCATCTTCCTCTCTTTTAGGTTGTTCAAATGTGCACTCCAATCTTTCCTAATTATGTGGCCAAAGATAAAAAACAATTATTAATGCTCATAATCTAATTTAATTGAAAATATATGCATAAAAATTATTAATATCTTAAATTCTTTCCATACTTAATAACTTATAGCAATTTTTATAATTTTGACCACATTCTATTTAAATCATACGAATTTTATTAATAATAAATAGTATAAAATAACTCTAATTTAAGAGTTATCAACGTGCTCCAAGACTCTTTTCTAAAGATTCTTTTTTTCAATAGTTTTCGAGTATCAATCAAACCTTACAATAACATTTCAATAGTTTTTGAGTACGCGTGTATATATTATATGTATGAGCATTGTGTTGTTCTATACTGTAGATTTTCTTCATCGATAGTTGTCAGATTTATTTTCTTACACTATGTTTTTCCTTCGGTGATTTCTGGATGGTTTTGTTTAATGTACTTTGGGAATTTATATGGTGTATAGATTTTGTCGTATAAACTAATAATTCAAATGTCGATAGATGTAATTGAAACTACTTGGGAGATTGTGATTGAAGAATCCATGTTTTTATTCAGTGGTTTTAAATTGCAGGAGTTTTCGTCGTTCATTTCTTTTGAACTGATGTTTCTTTCTTTAGGCTGCTGGTGCAAAGTGTCGATCGGTATACGTAGGTGTCGACCGAACTAGGCAAATGTTGACCGCGGGGACAACCTACGGGAACAGAGCCAAACTAGGTGTCGACCAGTGTCCTTAGGTCTCGACTGATCAGTGTAAAAGTGACAAGAGTGTCGATCGCGAGGTTCGACTGGGGACGAGCAGAGAGAATTAAAAGGTCGATCGGTGAAGACAAGTGTCAACTCCTATGTGTGACGAGCGTAGAGGTGTCGACCGTGAGGTTCGACTGGGGGCAGGCATAGAGCATTAAAGTGTTGACCAGTGTTTACAGGTATCGACCGGTTTTTTTTTTTTTTTTTTATGTTTTGAAAAGTGAAGTTTTTATTTAAATTGATTTTGATCGAGTTTTCCGCTGCGACGTTTTTAAACATTTTTAAAGGTGTCATTTTAAATCGAGGAACAAAGTTATAAAATTTTATACAAATTTTATCGAGGGAATGAGTAAGTGTAGGGTTGGCGACTTAGGTCTGGGGACGACTCGGGGGTGCTACAGAGGTGGTGACAGAGCAGAGTAAATCGAAAATCGCGTGGGTTTTCGGGGTGTTGTACTCAGTATGCTGGTCGATTAGGAATTGATGCTCCCGGCATGAAATTTATTTGATTAGTTTAAATCTTACTTTGATAGTTCCGTAGTATTTATATATTCATTTACTTTAAATATTTGTTCTAGGAAACTACTACAATTAAAGGGGTCTAAAGCCAAGGAGTTAATATGCATAAAAGGATTCATCATTGATTAAAAGAAGCGATACTTTGAAAGTATTGCTTCAAATGGAAAGGATAATGTATTTTGATGAGGTAAATTTCAGTCTCTTGCAATATTATTTGACTTTCTCTGCACATAAAGAATATATATACCACACCATTGTAATTCTATGACTTTCTTCTTTAAAAACGTGAAAAAACTGAAATTATTTGTGCTGTTAGTCTGTACAAAACATGTGGCTATTCAATGTCAAGATTTAACTGTTCTTGGCCTGCATGAACAAGAATGGATTTTCATTAAGTTTTGAATTTTGTCATCAGGTTGATTTATATTTTGGTGAAGAATATGCATGTGTACCTGTAGAGTTTTACAGTCTCCCGAATGAGATGGAAGCACTAAACTCCACACTTTCACCTACATTATTGATGGAAATATGTTTAGTCACAAATGAAATGGGTTATTAGCATTGACACTATGCTAAGTAGTCTTATATGTCTTTGTACATCTTATGTATGCTTAATTAGATAATTATTTTGTCGTTTTCTTCCCAAAATATGTTTTTCCTATAACTTTTTCTTTGTTATTGTTGGATGTGATAAGACACAGATGTCTAGGGAAAAACCATATACATGTTGGCGACACTGAAGTCTTTGGGAAAAACCATATTACGTGTTGGAGACGTCTGTCAAATGTTTTTGACATATATGCTGGAGTGCATAAAGAAAGAACAACTTTGTATAATATTTGACACTGACATGCTATTTTTGGTGAGCTTTATGTAATTTATTCTAGAATATATACTTAACAGGATATTATTTTTATTTGAGCACCTAGTACAGTTTATTGTATTAATAGTTCGAAATGATCCATGCGTTGAATTTAATGTATGTAATAATCTCTCATTCTAAGTGCGTCTTATGTGAAGTTTCAATAAAATGGTCACTGATTTGGTAAAACACGTCGACACATCATGTAGACATGTTTTGTCATGTTTTCTCCATGTTGCGGTCTTTAACCTTGATCTTCTTTTTTTGTGTTATGTGAAATTAGATTGACCATTGGGTTAGATATTTGTATAAGATACATTTAAGGACTCTATAAGAAAAATTACCATTTTACACTTGGTCATAAGTAGAACCACAATAAATATTGATAGCTTGACTGTCAGAGAGTCTGATGCCATAATTTTCACATTTGTCTACAAAGAAATGAACAATTATAGTTCAAAGTTATATTTGCACAAAATAGACACCTTGAGCTCACACGACATTTGCTTTTTATTTATGTTTAAATCATAGAACTTAGTTGCAATCTTAGCAACGCCAATCTTTTCCAATAACTTTAAGATGGCAACCGCCAAATGATGAATTCTTCTGTGTCTACCTTTAGATATCATATGAAAATGTCCAACCAATAAAAGTAAGGAAATTATTATCTCTTTCAAATTCAATCTAAGAAAAAGGGCACAATCTTAAATATTCAGAACCAAATACTGAATTTTGTTTAAAAGCAAATAAAATAATCTCTCTAATGCTATACATTCATGGAAATTATACTTAAAAAAGCAAAGCAATAATGCTGATTGTCCAAAAATTCTTTTGTTTCTTATTGTAGTCGTTTCTATGAATGGCAAGGAACTTTGAACCTATAATCATGTACATTGTCAATAAGAACAAATGAAAGTGTACAAACATCTTATTCAAAGCAAATTAATGAATAATCATTCCAAGAACGAAGATAAGCTGGGGATGAGCTATCTTCTTCAAATATGCTAGTTCGTGATCATTTAGCTTAGAATTAGTCCAAGGAGGATATCGTCTATTTGGAGGCCTAAAAGCAATCAATGTAGTCTATCTACCTCCCTCTCATAAAGTGACTCGCTCCTTGAAAGACAATTGAACTTTTCTAAGAAGAAGTTACTTGGAACTAATCTTCCACCTCTATCATTTCATCAAAATAGCTCCTCTATTTGTTTTAGTTTAAGAAGTTCTTCGTTTAGTTTTCAAGGATGAAGTTTCTCTTCTATAAACTTGTGTATTCCTTTGTATTAATCTAGTTTTTACTTCTTTTCTTCTAAGATGAGGGAGATAGTAAGCTTAGGTAGAGAATTAATAGACTTTGACTGTTAAATTAATATTCAATCAATCGTCTTTAATGTCATTTTAATGTAAAAATCCTCTAGCCACTTTAGGTGTTAAAATTTGATGTAACCCAAATTCTAGTTATACCAGGTTGTGTTCGCAGTCAATATTAGGGTTTTGTGGTTTTCTTATATATTGATGTTTGACTTACAAAATTCACTTTGTACTTTGATTTCTTATAGTGAATTTTTTCTCTGCCCGTAATTATTTTCTTGAAAGGGTTTTCCATATAAATCTTGGTGCTCTTGTGTTTTCGCGTTCATTTTTCCTAATTATTATTGTTCAATTTTCAACATCAGAATTAGTCATGAACTAGCATTATCTTTTCAAATTCAAGAAATTTCACTAATTATCGAAATATCTTCCTTTCCACCATCGTCAAGATTTCTGAACCATTGTGTTAACAATGATATCAATTTTTTCTTCAAACTAGCATTATTTCTTGATATTTCCACATCAAATTTTGTAAGAGAAGCAATAATAAGCATATTTTATAATTGAAGAAAGAAATATTGAAAAGAATCAAACAAACCTCAACTATTGAATTGCACCATAGCAAGCTCATTTCTCTTCCAGATGAGTTTGATTTCATCAACAATTGCTTGAGCCACTCTATCTCTTTTTACATTCACCCATAGTTTCATCTTTGCAGCTTTAGCTCTCAATCCCTAAGGGCAAGAAGTGAAACTCGAAACTTAATTAATGGAAAGGTGACGAAACAATACAAGTTATTGTGGTCGTACATAGAAGAAATACGAAGATCAAATTCAAGTACCATATTAGGCCTATAGACTTTTTTGGTGGGCTTTGCTAATAATAAGTTATGTGTATTTGGAAGAATGGATATGTGTATGGCTGCTTGCAAGACAAGTTTGCTGCAATGTGGTAGACCTATTATCTGTTTAGATGACCGTCATTTGAAGAGCTCGTATCCTGGCCAATTACTAACAACCGTCAGTATTGATGACAATGATAGAATATATCTCGTTGTTGCTACCAATGTGGAATCAGAGTGTAAGGCCTCATTGACGTGATTTTTGAAATTATTAAAAAAAGACCTACAGACTGAATCGAGATATGGATTGATATTTGTTCCTAATCGACAAAAGGTATAAAGCATTTTCGATTGTTCTTTCAAATATTATGAGCTGTGGTAGTTATATTTTTTATGTTGACTCTGATGGTCTTTCAAATATCAATGGTTGTTGTCTGCTGTGCAGCGGAAATTACTATCAGCCAAACACTGCTACTGCCTCTGACATATGTACGCACATTTTGAAAACTAATTTCGGAGTAGAGTATACAATGATGCAGTGTAGAGTGTGATTAGCGCAACCAAAACTTTTCATTTCGAGAGAAAAATGAGGAACCTACATCTGATTAATCTGGATGTCCACGCATATCTTTGATACATAAACCCTAGATATTGGGCTAGTCATGCATTTTCTACGATCCTCAAGTGTGAAATGGGATTGAATAATTTATGCGAGTCATTCAATGCATTTCTATTACATGTAAAAAAAACGATACTAACCATGTTCGAAATGATTTGAAAATGCTTGATGACTAGGATTGTGAAAAAATATGAGAAGTTGGCTTGGTCAATAGACGTCTTGTGTCCCTAGATAAGAAAAAAGCTCGTGAAGCTAGAACGTACAACTCAAAATTAAAGCCTTATGTTTGCAGGAGCTTCACAATTTGAGGTAAGCAACGACAATGAATAATATGTTGTTAATATGAACACATGTGTGCACAACTATTACAGATAGAGCTTATTGGAATATTGTGTGTCCATTCCATTTCGTGTATTTATTTCATGAGACTAGCACTAGAAAATTACGTTCATCAATACTATTACTGGGGAACTTATCTGTAAATATACTCACACTTCATTCATCTGCTTGGTGACCAACACATGTGGCCGCCCAGTAGAAAGTGTGAAACAAATTCATCCGCTCATAAGAAAGTGCTAACATGGTAGGCTGAAGAAAACAAGAGTGCGAGATGTCGATGACCAGTCAAGTTCGACAATTACTATAAAGAGCTCAACAATGTCGTGTGATATATGTCGGTTTCAGGGGCATAACAATTGCATTTGTTCTAAAAGAGATTCCACTTCAGGTGCTGCTTCCGCTTATACTTTGTAAGACATGTTTATGGATTTTCACACATCTGATGAGACGTACATACATTTCAACACATTTCGCTGATAAACACATTTTAATGATTTTCTAATATAATTTTTCATTTATGTGCAGGAATATTTTATACACAGCAGAGGTAGAAATTTAAGACTATTCGAGCTGTAATTTATGTTTTTATTATAATGTGTAATTTATCTATTTATTATAATGAGATAAAGTTGTAAATTTTTGTAGAATTTTCTTTGTTTTATTACTCACTCATAGTTAGTTTCAAATAATTTCTGTATATTCAAATCATAATTTTATAACCTAAAGTGAGATCCAGATAATTAAGTACAACGATAGAGTAAAACTATTAAGTAAAGTACAACCATACACTACATAACATAAATTAAATGACAAACATAAACTAAAATACAAACATAAACTAAAGTACATAAAATGAAATAAAAAAACATAAACTAAACTACTATGAGTCATCATCGTTATCTCGGTTCACCCAATCCATGATAGTCTTTCTTAGCTCTCTGTGGGACTTAGTCAGCTCTCTCTTTGACATAGTGAGCTCCTTGACTTTGACAACGAGAAATTCTAGTCTCTGCTCCATTCTGTCCCATCAACTAGCCATGTGAGAAGACAATGGTCACACAGTGGCGTTCTTCATAGTAAGATTTGCAGAGGTGGAGGCCTCTTAATCTCTCTTGAACTCCCAAGTTCCGTCGACTTCAACTGTGCTCATCCGAATCAAATAAAGCCTATCAAATACATCGTCGGATCTCAGTGCTCTCATCTACTCTCCAATCGGTAGTTGAATCCAAGCTCCATCGATGATCTTATGAATAAACGTGTTATACGGTAGATTCTTATTGCATGTCCGACCGATCTCATGCATGTGATCTAAAATTAAGAAGCCATGATTGAATATCTTCCTGTTATACAACTTCTCAATCACATAGAAATCTATGAGATCTCTATGTCCATCCCTAGTTAGAATGGTGTGAGTTATCAGATTACGAATAACTCGAGCTCTGACGTTCAAATCTCTAAATCTTGATTTCACAAATCCTACGATGTTGGGATTTCAATGAAGTTCCCTAAGAAAGTCAAGTTTCTCGGCCGATTTACAAAAATCACAATCTCGGTATCTTTCCACCTCAATGCCTTCTCCCGCAAACCCGAGCAATTCATTAACCATATACGGAGGTATAACAATGTTTGTACCAAGGATGTACATTTTCAAATATTATGCCCTCCTGGTAGAGGTTAAGTTTGCATAAAACAAGCGAACAATTCGTTAGCAGCAATTGCCCCTCAATCCGTACATCCCGTGTAGGGTAATTTTGCCGAACATGTCATTGATCTCCAATGACTTTCAATCTCTAAAGTTGATAGTTTTTAAATGAATAACCAAGCAGTTTGACATTTCTCACTCAAACTGCTCTTGACACATCTGATTTCAAAATTCAACAGAAAAACACCTCGTTGGTGGTCATTGCGCTTGAGCCGGAGCACCTTATCACGACGGTACCCAGTTTGTCAAACTCCCTTGAGATGATCTTCCTTGTGACAACGATATGCGATTTGGTAGAGTTTGTTCGGTCGGGCCACCTTGTGACGGGGTGCGGCCTTTCATTTTATTGTCAATTTCGGAGCCATTTGGGCAAAATTTGGCTATTAGGTTGAAAGAGCTTTGGGCAATTTAGGGCTTGAATTTTGTGAAAGTTTTTAGACAATATTTAAGAAAACGCTTAAGGATGGAGGAATCAACATGGTAGGGGTATAAAATCGTTGGTTTTTTAGTCAGAATCGTAGGGGGGGGTCTAGAGAAAATAGATTTTTCTACAAGTGGGGGTGAGATGAGGGGCCAGTTTCTTATATAGTGTCGGGGATAGGGCCCCAGTTTCAAAACCACAATCCCCCGTTTTCAAAATTAGGATTGAGAATAGCGAGCCGATCTTGGACAGGGACCTTCTGTTCTCACCTGTCCTAAAAATTAGAGCACGGAACGGGGGGGTCCACACCCTGACACAGCCCCCTCATTCTTAAACATCCCTCTGGAGAATGGGGGGCCGTTCCGAAACGGGGACCCCTCGTTCTCACCACATGCCAAAAATTAGAGCACAGAATAGGGACCGTTTTAGATCAGGGACTCTACTGTTCCTGAGTACCCCTTTAAATGGGCAAGGCAAGGAACAGTAGGCCGTTTCAGGGCAAAGAGACCACATATTCTCTAGCATCCAAAAATTGGTGTGTAAGAAACAAGAGGCTCTTATGAGGCAAAGACCCTCCTATCTCAAACTATTGGGTGCACGTTGAACGAGGGATCTCCTCTTCTAACATCAACTCTTGACTCAATATGTTAAATGTTATGTAAGCACAAATAGAACGAGGTGCAGTTCATTTTAGATTGACTCTTCGTTCTCGGCGTAAATTCAAAACTTGGGGTGATTGCCTTCTGTCATAGTTTGATTGATTACATTTTAAATAGTTTAAAATTTTAGTGATCAGGACTTTTTATTTAAGGATATTTCAAATTGCCGTCAAATTTTGAAACTGAAATTAATTTTTACCCTTGTGAATACAATATTCTTTCTGGGAATCAGCTTTAATGGACTTCCATACGAACTCAGAAGCAAACCAGTTGATTAAAATTACAAACTTGGAAAGAATCTACGTTACCCAGTACTTGAAATTAAAGTTTCATTCACAAGTTTTGTTCTAGCAGGGACAAAAGGGAATGGCTTCCAAAGCAGAAACCAAATACAGTTTAGAAAATCAAATATTTTTCCGAGAATCCCTAAAAATCTTCTATACTTTTAGTTTTC
>JAJTVC010001586.1:0-18931 GCA_022433055.1 Begonia peltatifolia | reverse complement strand
CATTGAGATGCTTTGTGTCTTAATTTCAAACACTTGAAACATTTGATGTCTTGGCTGCTGTGGTTTTCAATTGTTTTTCTCTTTTTATGGAGCATTGCTGGGAGAAGTTTATCTATCACTTTTTGCTTCCAACGGTGTTGTATCAACTGTTATAGTCTCATTGGGCTTACTAGCAGGAGGTTTAATGCTCGCTTCCTTTGTCTCTCCACTTTGATTGCTTGTTGAACAACCTCTTCCAAGATATGGTATTGTTGGAGTTCGACTATATCTTCTATGTTTCTATTAAGTCCTCTAATGAATTATGAATAGTTTGTTCTTCAACCTCATTAATCTCACACCTAATAATCAAAGTCTCAAACTCGGTAACATAATCATCAACACATAAAACCCCTTGAACTAGAATATGTATATGAAAATACATTTCCTACTAGAAATGTTTGGGCATAAATTGTTTTTTCATGAATCGTTTCGTCAATCCCCCAGTCGCTACTGGTTCATCTCTATATCTCCTCCTCTGTGCTTTCGGACTATCCTACCACAAACTAGCATACCAAGTAAATTCAAGAGCAGCAAATCTAACATTTACTAATTTGAAATAATCTTGGTATTCAAGTATTTTCTCTAACTTTTGAAAGACGAAAGTTGTAGTTTTAAGCCTCTTGGTTCATCATATATTAGATACTACTTGCAGGAAAATCATTTAGGGCCATGTTATCAAAATCACCCCATTGATCATCTTCGGCAAACTCAATTATTCTTTTACCTTGTTTGTGACCAACTCTACCTCTTAGTCTAGCAACAAAAATTGTATGATTATCCCAACCATAAAATTCTGCAGAGCATTAAACTAAAAGCAACTCCTAACAAGCCGATAAGGTTAGGGTCTAAAGCAACTCTACTCCATGTCATCATCTCTATATTATGTCTTTTTTGTCTCCTTGGTTTTTTTCCTCCTTTTTGTTTTTCAATAAATAAATCATGACCAAACTTATGAAAAAAAAAAAAAGACGAAAACTGATCTAGAGTTGTACTCTGACACCAAATGATATGAACCTCCCCAATAATAGTGAGATTCAAAGAAAATAAAAAAAAATGTTCTAAATCAGTTTTGAAAACAAACACAATCAGCGGATCTTGCCCTTTTATCTACGAATACATAAGAACCAAAGGTATAATAGTGATGGAAGATAGACAAATTAGACATGTATTATCTACAAAAAGATAAGAATCACATATATAAAAAAAGATTCAAGGCGCTGCTACACTCAAGAAATATGAGAAGATTGTGAGTGTTAAGTGTATAAAAAAAATTCAAAGTTTTATTCAATATCAAAATTTCAACTGAAATTCTCTAGGAAAACAATAAAGCCCTAATTCTAATAGTCATTTAATCAATGGCAGAACTATAAGAAAGTCAAAGTCATAATTAAAATATAATAAAATTATTTTAAAATAAAAAAAAAAATCGAGCTAGGAATGTCTATATCTAAGTGAAAATATAATAAAATTTCCGTACACTTTGTGATCAGTTTATCAAGAACAATGAAGAAATTTGATGTAATATGGTTAATATTTGACACATTGACAAAGTTTGCCTGTATTATACATGTAACACATGTATTATACATGTATTATATATGGTTAATATTTGACACATTGACAAAGTTTGCCTTTATTATACATGTAACACCTAGAATTTTCCGTTAAACTAATTTTAGATGTACATAATTATAATCGGTGAAGTTTTAGTCGGAATTGAGAACGGAGAATTTCTACCCCTTGAGTAAAAGATTATTTTGAGGATAATGGAAGAGAAAAAAATTTAAGAATTCAACTGGAATCGGACCGTATAACAGATTTATTAAACGGTTAAACGTTAATGGTGAATTAATAATTAGGATTATTATTATTATTAAAAAAAAAAGAAAAAAATCATCTCAAAAACACGTTACGGTGTTTTGTTCTCCCACACCAGAAAACCGCCCTCCCCTATTTCTCTCTTCCCTCATCCGCGCAGAGCCTTCCTCTTCGGTGATTCTCCCTTCCAATGACAGTTCTCCTCCGTTTCTTCAAATCAACAGTAAGTTTTAGTTAGTTCTTAGTAGATAGTTAATATTTTAGCTGCTTTGAGTGTTAAAAGTGAAGTTATAGAAACTATTAGGTAGTTTCAGTGAAATCTAGAAGGGAGATATGAGATTAGGGGGTTTATAGTTGATTTTATAGAGAAGATTGAGCATTTGGATAGCCGAGTGCTCAAATTTTGGAAAGGTTTTTGCTCGGCCACGTCCGGCCAAGCTATAGGTGTGGAATTAGGAAATGGATGAGACCGTTAGAAACTAGACGTCATGAGTAATCCGTAACATTTCAAATTGTTCAATTCGGGCGAGTATTGGAGGAGTTATGAATTTTTGAAGGTTAGTCAGAAATTGCGTTAGGATTTCGGTTAGGCCGAGTGGGGGTTTAGTTGTTGTTCCTTTAGAGTTTATGAATTTAATGGAAAGTAGAATTAATAGATGTGTGGTTTTATAGGTTTTCCCAGTTAGTGTATGAAGTTACGAAGTGCGAGGAATTTCTAGGACGCCAGATAAGTAATGTAGTAGGAGTTTTGCCTTTGGGCCTATATCACAATTCAGTAGAATGCATTGCACATTTACTTATGTTATGCTTTCATGGTTGTGCATCATTATTTTAAATTAGGAGAACGAGATGAAAATGAATTTCCATGTTTTTACAAAGTGAAACAGTAGGATATGATGAGACAAACGAAATGAGAAGATACGTAAGAAGATAAGAAATGTGGGGTTGAGTGGTCTTGTCCCCATAGGTGGATTGCGAGGTGTATCACTCTTCCTTCGCTTTACGTGGTGGCCTTGTCCCTAGAGGTGGACCGCGATGTGTGCCACTTTACTAGATTGAGATTTGCTTTGTCCCTAGAGGTGGAACGTGAGGTGTGTCATCTTGATTTAGCACGTAAAGAAGAATCTAGTAGTAAAAAGATAGAGAAGATGTAAGAAAGAGACGAAAACGAAAGTAGAGACGAAACTGTAGAAACTGCATATGTTAGGATGTATTTGTTTTCAGTGTTTAAGTTTTATGTGCATCACTTACTTAGTATTAGGTTAATAGTTGAGTTCTGTGATGTAGGTGATGATGATGTAGTCGGTGCGTATCAGAGCATGCCCAGGGTTAGGAGGCAGGTGGAGAAATACGCACGTGGACGATCTGGCCGGCTGTCAGGGCGTTTTGACTATGGTAGGCATAAATATGGATTTTAGGAGTGAAATTGAGAGGGTTTTAGGCTGTTTGGAGTCGAATGAGTGTATAGACTGACTTCAAACTTGAGTAGTTGTTTTCTTTATGTAAATAATGATTTGAGTTGATGGAGAAGTGTGTGTTGTACTATTATTAGCGTTGAGTCGAAGTTCGATCAATTTTGTGAAGTTTTTAAGGTTTTTAAACAGAGTTCTGTGGAAGAAGTGTCGACCGATAAGCTTAGTGGTCGACTAGACCCTGCAAGTGTCGACCGCGAGGGTCAACCTGCACGGGCAAAGCCGAAGCAAGTGTCGACCTATGATTGTAGGTGTTGACCAGTAGTGTAAAAATGGCAGCGGTGTCGACCCCGAAGGTCGACCTGCGCGGACAGAGAGGACCAAGGTGTCGACCTGTGAAAGCAAGTATCGACCACTCTCTGAGATGAGCGTAGAAGTGTCGACCGACGTTTGCTAGTGTCGACCGATGAAAATCCCGAGACAACCCAAGTGTCGACCCATGCTTACAGGTGTCGACCGGTTTCTCTATTTTTATGTTTCATAAAATGAAGTTTTATTTAAAATGATTTTTAACCAAAAGTCTTTCGCTGCGATGTTTTCAGTCGATTTTAAAAGTGTAACACCCCGAGAAACCCCGCGTTCCCGGTGCGCTACAGTGCATTTACACACTACCACACTAACACTTGACATAACTCACTCAATTTAATACTCCTTTCATTTTCAAAAGAACATTTGTGAGTATGAAAAATTTTCCACTCGATTCGAAAACAACTCGCGTCCTGAAGAGAGAACACAAAATTCTCAACATAAAAACTACGCAGCGGAAAAGAAAAACCATTTAAAATAGTTTAACATAAAACGGTAAGACTCGAAATCCTAGAAAAGAATCCAACGCACCCCTCAAACTACACAATCTGGTGCCGCGCACTCACGTTCCCACTTCGACACCCCGCGCGCACCCTCGAGGTGCCGCACGTGCCAACTCAACGTCACTGTGTCTCGCGCACGCTCACAGCGCCGCGTGCCCCATGCACCCTGCTGCTGTACAACACGTCCACGCGCACGCTCTCACCCGGCGCCGCACGACCCGTGAATACCCGCAGGGCCGCGTGCCCTGCGCACTTGCGATCACGCCGCACTCCCACGCTCATCTGCACTTCTCTAGCATTCACTGTACACACCTCAACTATTCCATATCTTTTCGACTCCCAACCCCTCTCCCGAAATTTCGGCAAAGTAACGCCTAAAAACTGGTTATCACAAAAATTTAAAACCCTGCACACAGTTTACCAAAAACTAACAGTATTTATCTATCCACCATCAAGAGAAATCACCATAACAAAATCAGAGTATGAAGATAACGAAAATCCATCAAATGCAAATGAAAAAAATTCACAGTATAGAGCAATACTATAGTCTAACATATAATAATATATACGCGTCCTCAAAACACTACAACTACTAAATACAATCCTGTACAACCGACGTCTATATAAACTCTTCTATCTGCATAAATACCCGACAAAAATAACAACCCAATGCATCTCACCGTCACCTACCACCACCAATTGTCGGGTCGCCCTAACAAAATCTGTCATCCGGTGCCTCGGTCGCACACCGCCAACCATCCTATGCCTCAAGACTAGGCTCATCAGTAAGGTCGTTAGCATCTACACCACATAACACACAACATAAGCCTAACGCTCAGTAAGTAATGCGATATGAAAGTAAAAGCCATACAATCCTATCACATGCAGTCTCTACATTCACACTCATGTTGTCACATCTGTGACGTGTAGTGTAGCCGCACCCGGGTAAGGAGGAACCTAATGCCACCCTACACCCTGACACGTCGCCACCGTCCCGGACTCCCCAGCAACGAGGCCCACAAGCTACACACACGCATCACCACACGGCAACCACATCAGGGTAAGGGTGTACCTCGCGCTACACTACACCCTGACACGTCGCCCCCGTCCCAGCCTCCCCAGCATGGGGCCACAGTTGCCACACACACACGTTTCGCGACAGCCTAGCCGGCCCACTCCTCGAGTGGAATCCGCGACTGGTGTTGCACCGGCCCACACACTAGTAGGATCCGTGGTACCACTGCCCATCACGCTCACCGTCAACACATTCACGCCGCATAATGGCCCAGCCGGCCCACTACTCGAGTGGAATCCGCGATTGGTGAAGCACCGGCCAGCACACTAGCGGGATCCGCGGTACTACCGCCACACGTCTCACCACATACTCAAAATATTCTCAAAACCATTTTCGTTCACGTTTTTAAAATATGATGCATGTCAAACAATAAGCACGCACACCACAATCAATCACATAAACCTTAAAGTTCTACGGTGTAAGCCCACTTGGGCAAAATGCATGTATGCACTACTTACTTGGCGTCCTAAGCTCGCTCGACGCATAGCTTCGCCAAAAAGTGTCTCAACCTAAAATGCAAACAATTCACTCGTCAATCTTTACTTTAAAACTCTCCAAACAATTTAAAATGACATTCCTTAACCAAATCCATGAAAATTTCAGTTAAAACGGATCACCAATGTGGTTCGTCCGAAAACCAGCCCAAGTTTCGGACGTGCATAACTTTTACGTCCGTTAACGCAATCGAACGATTTAAGTGGCTAAACGTCCCCTTAGGAACCTAGTTTAATATACTAAGATGGATTTTAAAATGGTAAGCCGCAATTAGGTAGAAAAACCCCGAAACCGAATCTGCCCCTTTTTATCAAATTTCATATATTTATTTTTTTCTTCAACCAAAACTCACTCAATTTAACTTTACGCACCAAAGACAGCCATGCCACTATAACACGTCAAAATTCCACAAAAAACGCTCACTAATTTGACTTGGACCAAAATCTGACTTTCGATGCACGTAACTTTTGCGTCGGATATCGGAATCGAACGATTCCAGTGGCCATACGTCCCTCTAACAACCTATTTTAACCCACAAAAACAGGATTTGAAACGATCAACCGAAGCCAGGCCGAAACAGCCAAAAACAAAATCTGTTTTTTATACGAAAATCCAAAATTCAACCTTAACCCGATTTTTCACCAATTTCTCCGCCAATCAATCACATTCTAATCTATTAAATATGAACTAACCATAATTGAAGGTTTCCAATTCAGAAAACTTAATTTGAAAATCCCAGCCCCTTGGTTTATTCTTTTTTTTTTCTCAGCAACCGATGCTCTCCACCACAATCTCTTAACCCAACAATTATCGACAATTCCTAGCATCGATCGATCGAAAAGGAGAGCAGCATCACGCACTCTCCACCTCGACCAACAGAATAGAAAAAAAAACAGGGGGAGGGGGGGAGGGGGCTCCGAGATCTTGGTTCTGTGCTCTGCTGCCCACGGTCACGCGGCACATACACACAGTATAAACCAACCCAACACTCAGCTCAACATTCAGAAGGATTGAAGGAAGACGGCCATCAAATTTGACGAACAAAACTAGAACAGGGGAGGAATCATAACTTCAGTATTCAGCTCGGTAAACCGAACACGTCCCCCACCACAGTCCTCTCGGCTAACTGGCGTTCGGTTCTTCACCGTCGTCGGCGTCGACAGACCACCGGGTTCTCTCCCTCCCTCTCACGGCTTCTCGCGCTCTCTCTGTAACACCCTGAGAACCCACACGTTCCCGGTGCGCTACAGTGCGTCTACACACTACACACACTAACACCTGACATAACTCACTCAATTTAATATCCCTTTCGTTTTCAAATCATTTTCAAAAGAATATTTGTGAGTATGAAAAATTTTCGATTCGATCCGAAAACAACTCGTGTCCCGAAGAGGGAACATGAAGTCCTCAACATAAAAACTACGCAGCGGAAAAGAAAACCATTTAAAACAGTTTAAGGTAAAACAGTAAGACTTGAAATCCTAGGAAAGAATCCAACGCACCTCTCGAACTACACAATCCGGTACCGCGCACTCACGTCCCCACTTCGACACCCCGCGCACACTTTCGCAGTGCCGCACGTGCTAACTCCCCGTCACTGTGTCTCGCGCACGCTCACAGCGCCGCGTGCCCCACGCACCCTGCCACTGTACAACACGTCCGCGCGCACGCCCTCACCCCGCGCCGCACGACCCGTGAGCACCCGCAGGGCCGCGTGCCCTGCGCACCTGCGATCACGCCGCACTCCCACGCTCATCTATCCTTCTCTAGCATTCACTGTTCACATCTCAACCCATTCCATATCCCCTCGACTCTCAACCTCTCTCTCGAAATTTCAACAGAGTAACGGCTAAAAACTTACTATCCCAAAATTTAAACCCTGCACACAATTCACCATAATCCAACAATATCTAACTATCAACCATCTAGAGAAAACCACCATAACAAAATCGGAGTTTAAGGACAACGAAAACCCATCAAATACAAATGAAGAAAGTCCCTAGTATAGAGTAACATCATACTCTAACATATAACAATACGTACGTGTCCCCAAAACACTACAACCCCTCTATACAATATCAAAAAAAATCAAAGTCTATACAAATCTGCTGTCTACACAAATACCCGACATAAAATAATAAATCTACTATCACCTACCACCACCACGGGTCGGGTTGCCCTAACAAAATATGCAATCCGGTGCCTCGGGCGCACGCCGCCAACTATCCTACGCCTCTGGACTAGGCTCTCGAGGCTCACCAGCAATATCGTCAGCACCTACACCACAGAACACACAACATAAGCCTAATGCTCAGTAAGTAATGCGATATGAAAGTAAAAGCCGACAATGCAATCCTGTCACATGCAATCACTACACTCACAATCATGTTGTCACATCTGTGACGCATAGTGCAGCCGCACCAGGGTAAGGAGGAACCTCACGCCACCCTACACCCTGACACGTCGCCATCGTCCCGGACTCCCCAGCAACGAGGCCCACAAGCTACACACACGCATCACTACACGGCAACCACATCAGGGTAAAGGTGTACCTCGCGCCACTCTATACCCTGACACGTCGCCCCCGTCCTAGCCTCCCCAGCACGGGGCCACAGTTGCCACACACACACGTTTCGCGACAGCCAAGCCGGCCCATCCCTCGAGTAGAATCTGCGACTGGTGTTGCACCGGCCCACACACTAGTAGGATCCGCGGTACCACTACCCATATCCTCACCGTCAACACATTCACGTCGCATGACGGCCCAGCCGGCCCACCCCTCGAGTGGAATCTACGACTTGTGAAGCACCGGCCCGCACACTAGCGGGATCCGCGGTACCACCGTCACACATCTCACTACATACTCAAAACATGCTCAAAACCATTTTCGTTCACGTTTTTGAAATATGATGCATGTCAAACAATACGCACACACACCACAATCAATCACATGAACCCTAAAGTTCTACAGTGTAGGCCCACTTGGGCAAAACGCATGCATGCACTACTTACCTGGCGTTCTAAGCTCGCTCGACGCACCGATTCGCCAAAAAGTGTCTCAACTTAAAACACAAATAATAACTCATCAATATTCACTTCAAAATTCACTAAATAGCTAAAAATAACCTTCCTCAACTACACTTGTGAAATTTCAACTAAAACGGGCCATTGGTTTGGTTTGGTTTGGTCGAAAACCAACCCAAAGTTCGGACGCGCATAACTTTTGCGTCCGTCAACAGAATCGAACGATTCAAGTGGCTAAACGTCCCCTTAGGAACCTAGTTCAACATACTAAAACGGATTTTAAAATGGTAAGCCGCAGACAGGCGAAAAACACCAAAACCGAATCTGTCATTTTTTATAAAATTTCAACCTTTGTTTTTCTTCAACCAAAACTCACTCAATTCAGCTTTATGCACCAAAAATAGACATGCCACTATCACACATCGAAATTCCACGAAAAACGCTCACTAATTTGACTTGGACCAAAATCCGACATAAACTTTCGACGCGCATAACTTTTGCGTCAGATATCGGAATCGAACGATTCCAGTGGCCATACGTCTCTCTAACAACCTAGTTTATTCCACAAAAACAGAATTTAAAACGATCAACCTAACGTAGGCCGAAATGGCCAACAACAGAAGCTGTTGTTGTACGAAAAATAGCTGAAAATTCAACTTCGATCCAATCTCGCCAATTCCTTCACCGAACAATCACATTTCGATCTACCAATGCATACATTAACAATTTGGAAAGTTCCTAATTAGAAAAATAGCATGGCAGCACCAAAACACCTTCACGGTTTTCTCCCCAAAACCGAGAATTTCTCAACCGGTTCATTGAACCCTAAACCCCTCCCTCAATCCTTCTAATTTATCCCATAATCCCCTGAAATGCAGAGGGCAAAACGACCCCACGCTCGGCCATCAGAGCAGGGCAAAACCGAAGGAAAACTCCCTGTTCCCGGTCGATTTCGTCGCGGGAGAGTCGAGCCACACACACTGGCTCCAGCACACGCACACATTACACTCTAAAATGCTCCGACGACTGGGCCCTACTGTCGGGAGTCCATGAACAACCGAGCTTCCACGCTCGGTCAACAGAACCAAAGAAAAACAGGGGAGAGCTCACCTTCAGTTTCTCAGCGCGGGAAGGCAAGGCAGCTCCTTTCTTCAGCTCACCGGAGTACTCTGGGCACCGGCGTCTCTTCCTCGGCGGTCGGTCGTCGGCGATTTCTCCTCCCCGATCTCTCTCTTGCTCCCTTTCTCGGCCGCACGACACACGGTGGAATGGCTTCCACCCGAAGCCATTCCACCATATAACATATATTTTTTTATTTTTTTTATTTTTTTAATTTAATTACAAATTACCAAAATGCCTTCACGTGTTTTAATCGTCCATAGTTTCGTTAATTTCTCGACCTCTCGACTTTAAATTTCGAAAACCATCGTAAAAGTAGGATCTGAGTCTTAAAATTTAAATTTCCCGTTGAAATATTTCTCAAAACTCCGACCGAGACTAAATTTAAAAATATCAAAAATTAAAATTAAAATTCAAAATTTCCGGGTTATTACACTCTCTCTCGGGTCTCTCTTTTCTCAACTGCACGACAACACAAGGTGGAATGGCTTCCACCCAAAGCCATTCCACCTTATAATTAATTAAAATTATTAAAATTTTAATTTGATTACAATTACTAAAATGCTCTCACGTGTTTTAATCGTCCGTAAATTCGTTAATTTCGGGTACTCCCGACTTTAAAAATCTCAAAACCCACCACAAAACCAAACTCCAAGTCTTATAAGTTAATTTTCCCGTTAAAATATTTTCTGAAACTCCAACTGAACTTAAATTAAAAGTTTCGGGAATAAATTTAAAAATCGAAAATTTTCGGGTTATTACAAAAAGTGTTGTTTCAAGTCGAAAAACATGTTTCAAATTTTTAAACAATTTTTATTAGTGGATCATGAGTAAGAGGAGTGAGTAGTAGTGGTTAGGGAACCGAAAATCGTGGTGGATTTTCGGGACGTTACAATACAAGTCATAATGGAATTCTTTTTAACAAAGTTGTATGTTGAGAACATTGTTCGTCTTTACGGTGTTTCTTCGAGTATTGTCTCCAAAAGAGACTTGGGGCTTACTTTAAAATTTTGAAAAGCCTTTTAGAGGGCTTTAGGTAATGAGTTAAATTATAGATTAGGGTTCCAATTTAAAATTTAAAAATTTAAAAATCTCCCAATCAATTAAAAATAAAACCCTAACTTTGAATTTCCTTAAAATATCAGCAAAAGATGGAGTGAAATCCGATTTCAAATCTCCCTAACCAACTAAGCAGCCAATAATGTCCTCTGCAAATCAATTTTGGGATCATATGAAGAAATAGAGGTAATCAGGAAAGGGGAAAACACACACCAAACTTCAAAGCACTCTCCTTTATCTTAAGTTCTTTGAATCAAGGAATCCTAACCTCAGTCTTTAACCTTCGACCACCGCTCGCCGCCCTATAACAACTGGAGTCCTCCAAGAACTTCGATAGAGTCTCTATCGAAACTCCTCTTGGTCGAGAACCATCGTAACTGTAACACCCAAAAATCTTATCGATTTAATTTATATATATATATACTGTTTAGTCGAATTGTTACTAAATATCATGAGAAATTACCTATTAAGGAAGAAAAATGAAATACAAGTGGGGTGTTGGCATTGGAAAGAAAGAAAAGGTGGAAGAAAGAAGAAAAAAAGAAAAAGGAAAAGAAAGTTTGAAAAGTCAAATGAAAGAGAGAAATGAGAAAGAAGAAAGACTTCATGTTGGGATGTGTTGTGAAGGGTAATTTAAGAAGAAGACAACACTTTTTAGGTTAGGTTGATCATACTTATTTTTAAAATATTATCATTTGAAATTTCTCCTCCAGTACGCAACTGCCTTCTTTCTCTGTTGAAAATCCTTCCCCGAAACCTTCCTCTTCCTCTCAAAGTTTTCTAGATTTTTCAAGGTTTGCAAATAAAAAAGGAAGTTGATCAATTGCCTAATTTTTAGCTCAGGACGCGAGCTAGGTGTATGTTTGCATACATTTTGGCCGATTGGCCTATACTATAAAGAGTTAGGAGGTTGATGGTTAAATAAGAAACTTAGAGATTCTAACTTCCAGAGTTTTGGTTGGATAGAAATTTAGGTTGTGAGTTTGTTATGATAGATTCTTGTTTATTGATGGATTTATTTATCTGTTTATGTTACTTTACGCTTACAACCTTGAGAATATGTGTATGTGACATACATTCATGCATCATGGTTTTCGAAATCATAGAAAATGGTTTTATGCATACATTTTCATGTAAATAAAATAGAAAGAATATAGTACAGTAAAATACGTAAATATTTATTGTGGGTAGGGAACTGAGTATGGTAGTTCTGTCAGAGGAATCAGTTCCGTTAAATGGATTGTTAGATATGTCATTCCACTTTCTCTAGAGCGAGTTGGTCGTTCCGCTATAGGGACAATCAGTTAGGTCATCTCTCCTCTAGAATTAGTACTCCAATAACTCATGTTATGTAAGAAATAAAGAACATATTCAGTTGCATGTTTTACGAACAGCATAGCATAATCATGAGCATGCATTCTTTATTTCACATCAGTTATTGAGCATTAGGCTCATTAGTTACTTTGTGAGGTAGGTGATATCATTACAGATGAGAATGTTGATCTACAAGACGGTTGACAGTGCAGTTGGTGGAGGACGTCCATGGAGCGTGCTTGTAACTGCTAGGGCGATTTTGACCTGTGGGCTATTCTCTAAGTATTTTGGGTATAATGTATGTATATATATACATATACATACATATATATACATATGTATGTATGTATATGTATACATACATGTATGTACATACATAATATATATACATATATATGTATGTATAGATACATATATATCTACATATATATGTATATATGTATCTACACATACATATATATGTATATATATATACATACATACATGTATGTATATATATATATACATATATATCATAAGTTATAAGGTTTACTTCCGAACTAGTTTGGTTTTGGATTAGTTAAACGAATGAGTCTAATTTTGGGGTTTTAGTCTTTTGTTATGCTTTATGAAAATAAATGTTTTTTTCAACAGTTTAAATGATGTTGTTAGATAGGAAGTGATGATTTGATGATGAAAAAAAAAAAAGGTATGGAGAAAGAGATGCAGGAGTAGAAAAAATTTTGTCACCCCACCAGAGGAAAGGGCAATGTATCGCCCTAGTGGGGGCGATGGAATACCCCAGGGCATTTTTACATCGCCCCATCCAGAGGATGAGGCGATGAATCGCCCTCGAAAGAGGGTGATCAGTCGCCCTAAGGGTGAAAGTTCGTCCCTGGGCAAACTTTTCGCCCAAATGACAGTGAATGAGTCGATAGTTCGCCCCCAAGGGGCGAGTAATCGTCCATGAACAGTGTTGAGCACTGTTCATATGAACAGTGCCACAAAAAAAAATAAAAAATAAAAAAAAGTTTTAACAAAATTCCATACATGTTTTGTACGACATTGTATAAAAGAAGCTTACACGTTTTCAAGCATTTTTAGTCAGTTTTAATACGAATAATAAATTTTTTAAAAAAAATTTCTGATAAAGTTTATGAAAAGTCAAGTCAGTAACGGCCGAATTACAGGACGTTACAGTAACCATCTTCGACGAACCTCCTCCAATGCATAAAAACCTCTCTCCAACGACGAACAAACCTCTTATGTGCTTCTATGTGCGAGACGAGTGGAGAAGAAGGAAGAGTATGTTCGGGTTTAATTCTGCAACACACGAACCAATGAACCAAATCGAGCATATTCACTTTAAGTTTGTCCAGCCGAATCGAACCAGTGCAGCCAAACCAGACCGGACTCAAATTGAACCTAAATCAATCAAGACCAAACCAGATTGCTTCTGGATTGCCAAATTCGACCTAAATCCACTCGAAAGCTATCCAAATCAATCCTAATTCGACCATGATCAATCCAAGAGTAAACCGATAGCAAGTTTATGTCTAAATTATTTTGAAATGGATTTATTTAAGTGAGAATTTAATACAAAGTATTTTATTTAGGCATAAAATCCTCGAAAGCTGTACAAATTGATCTCATTAGACCTTAACCGACCTAAAAGGGTACCAATAAGGAATTTTTGCCTAAATTCTTCTAAATTGATTTATTTAAATGAGAATTTAGTACAGTTATTTTATTTCAGCAAGAAATTATTCGAATAACCCTACCCTCTCAGGATACAAGTAAGTGAAAATACTATGTTTTCAACATTTTGATTACGACCCTACATTACAAAATTTGTGGTTATTTTCTTTAAAATTATTTCATTATTTTGAGGTGAACATGCATGTTTAGGCATTGACATAATATCATATAAAAAGTGATACGATATATTGTATGCAAGTCTGAATGTATAGATTTTATGAAATTGAGGTAAAATATTGATGGCTATGCCTGAACGAAAATGAGATTGCTACGCCTCAACGAAAATAAGATAACTTGCTTCAACAAAAATGAGATTACTATGCTTGAGCAAAAATGAAATTGATAAGCCTGAACGAAAATGAGATTGCGAATGAAAACTTGAACGAAAGTTGAAAAATGAGTTCCAACAAGTATGTAATTATTAAGTCGAGATTCAGTTATTTATGAAATTAATTTGCACCAACACATGTTCTTGCTTACAGAGTTTATCTCATAGTTTTTAACTTTGTAATGTAGGTGAACTTTTGTATTACAAACAAATGATTTTGATCGATAACCTTCAAGAAGCAAGTGAGCATATAGAGAAATAAAATGTTTTTTGGGTAAGAGAAATAAATGCAATGTTTTAGTTTTCAAGGATATTTGGTATTTTTCTCTGTGCTGTTATTTTAAATAATTTTATCGACACTTTCATTAATAAAGTCCCATTAATTATTTGTTAAAATGTATGAATATTTATTAACATCACATTTATTTTCATTTCTCACAAAGCTTTTTAATGTCAAACTTTTTTCTTTTAAAAACTTTCATTCATTTAATGATTTCATTCAAAGGCTTTCGAAATTTAAAATTAAGGTTTTTAATGCTCGATTTTAAACCTAATTTTTCAATCAATTTGAAGAAAAATTTTAGGGTTTTCAATTTGAGGAAAAATGAGATTTTTAAGAATTTGGGGGGTTACAATTTAGTATCAGAGCAACCAGATTTATAAAATGGTTCTCTAGAGTTATTTGTATACTCACATGCATCTGAAAAATTGTCGATCAGCAAGTAATTGTATATTAAATTTATATTATGATGAAAAGTATGTTTGATAATTTTATAGTATATTTTAAAGTAAAAATATAGTTTTTCTTAAAGCAAGTCTTTGTGACGTAGAATTATGACAAATCATAGAGGAATTATTAATGAACATGATGCTATTATCGATCGAATGATGGATATAATCAAGCAGTTATCGCATAAAGCTAACAAAATTGCTTGGGCGGCTACTACCATGACCCAGATGTGGTATCAAGAGCTTTTCTGTGAGAAGTATTTTACGAACTCTATGACGGATGCGAAGATAGAGGAATTTATGGCTTCAAAGCATACAAGAAGAGTAATTGACTACTTGCATCAAAAGTTTGAGCAACGTTTCTGTTATGCCCCTCATATAGCTGGTAACGAGGTTATGAAGTTGAAGTGATTCGCTCAAGGATTGAAGATAGAGATTTTCAAGGATATCCATCTTATCGCTTGCAAGAACTCTATGTTTACATTTGTAGTGGAAAAACCATTACGTGTAGAGAAAGGCAAGAAGAAAGTGATCAATGCCCAGGAGTTTCGAAGAAGGTTTAGTCATGCAACTCTGGCCACATAACGCATCATTTCTACATTACTTTTTCTTAAAGAGAGTTCACTTAAAACTTCATAATCACTTCATTGAAAATGTATAGCAAAAGTCTTAAGATCTATAACTATTCATTAAAATAAAATCAACTATCTCAAATGGTTATTAATAAATTCATTCATAAATATAACGAAATAATAGTTGATATAAAATCTCTTAGAAATAAAATGTAAGTTTTTTCTCTTTAAAACCTCTGAATCACTATTTGTATTAACATCATGTCACCTCGCCAAAAGAGCATCTTTTCAACTACATGTTTCATTTGTTTTTTCATTGTATACATCGTAAAGTTTATCATCTACGTCACAAAGTTTAAACTATGAACCTAACACTCAGTAAGAAATGTATAACCTATCATAAACATGTATGCATATACATTTTTCATAAAAACAGTGTTATTGTAGTTCTTTCTCACTGAATCTTTTATTTTTCTTTAGTTTCGATATATAGTTCATTTGTTGAAGCTAATTTAGTTGAGGAAAGTGAAAATACATCTCATGATCTCATCTTATGGAACAGGCAATTCGTAATTTCACCTTACAACAAAAGTTACGTTTATTCAGTCATTCTATCATCTTTCTGTCTTTCTGTTTATCTTTTCTATTAATCTTTCTTTCTTTATTTGTTCTCTTTAAATTTTTCTTAATAAAAATACTTTTTCATAATGCATAAGTTATAAATAAACATACGATGCAAAACATAGCATATCTTTGAGTTAATTTGTATGTTCTTTCTACTTAATCATAACTTACTACGTATCATAAAAGCATAAATATTTCTTATAACGACCCTTTTTTTTCCAGTAAAATATTGTCCGCTTTGGGCAAGCTCACGCCCTCACGGATTTGTTTTTCAATAACTTTTCAAGTGGTCACCCAACTTGATACTGCTCTTACCCGAGCACTCTTAACATCAAAGTTCTAATGGGATCCGGTGCAATTGTGCTACAAAATACATCTTACTTTTTATGGGAGGCATTCTTTACATATATTTCATTTCCATCTTCCCCCAAGCGATGTGGGATTGCGCTCGACCCTCCCTTTAGTAATGATCTGAGATTTACCTATATTCAAATTCGGGATTTACCTATACTTGGGTTTCTCCGAAGTTTGCCTCGCAATCTGAGATTTACCCCACAATTGCACTCATGATCTTTTGGGTTGTCACATTTCTACATTATTAAAACATCAAATAAAGTATATCCTGGAGTGACATTATCATCAACATAATCAGATCATCTAACAAACTTCACAATCAAAAGTTTACACTATAGCACATCCTTGAGTTACATTATCGTCAATATAATCATATCATCTAACAATACATCACACTCAAAAATCTATATTATAACACATCTTCAAGTGTCATCATCAATATCATCATAAAATATAACATCAATCGTAAACATCATCCTCTCATAACGATTAAATATATTCTCATGTTATTAATGTCGTAACTTAATAACAAATAAGTTCTCAAAATCTTATCGTAATGAAATTACTTAACCTAGCACTTTATGATACAGACCGATGAGTCAACACATAAAATATCACTTACCTCAAGTCCTTAGTACATAGACTTTTGCTTACGACGGATATCATTCACTTTGAATTAACCAACTCATAGAGATGTCGCCTATTAGTGAAAGAAAATGATGAAAAAAATTATAATTGAAGGATTTTGATGGAGTAACTCGAACAATCATAAAAATCCAAACCATCTCCCTAAGCATGTAAACTCATGTGTTTGCTTATTTGAGGTCGAAGTCTATTAGGTTTGAGCTTACCTTGGAGATTTTACATAAATGAAGAGGCAGCTGGCGAGTTCTGGATGAAATAATGAATTTATAGGGTTAGTTTAACATGTGTTTTGATTGTATAAATTAGTACAAAGTGGGTATTTAAATAAGATTCAATTAAACCATAAAAATAATGGTAAATAGTCCAAAATATTTTTAAAAATATAAAAAACCTTAACAAGTTTGGAAATATTCAATTCAAAAACCCTACAATGTTAAAAACTTACTAAAATACGTTATTGGAAAGTCTGGGCATAGGACGACTGCGCTAGCCAAGTGCGCGCGCCCAACATGTTTCAATCCTCTCAACGCCTTACTACATGCACTACTGTATAATTTTCCTTTGGTTGGCTTACAAGGCGCAATCAAAATATCTTTTTGGCTTCTACTTGTATTGTTTTATCAAAATACTATATAATCGTTACAACAGTAATGTAAAACATAAAGTTATCTTTGAATACGAGATTAAGTTTTATTAGAAATTTTTCGATGTTACAATAAGGAATAAACTTCCGCAACAATAAAAAACTGGATCTAAGCGGCCAATGATTAGTGGAAGTGCTGAAGGATCTTCTAAGTATCTTAAGACAGCCCATAACGATGCCTATTTTTCCCACATGTCCCTCATGCAAGAAGCCACATGTTGGCGAATGTCACACAATGACAATGGTTTGTTTTAAGTGTTTTCAAGAGAGACATTTTATTAAGGATTGTCCAATGAATGCTAGAGAGCAGACCAAGACTACCTTTTTGTCCCACGTCAGATAACTATTTCTAGTAAACTAGTGCCTCCTCCCCACTAAGGCCCTATCATTACTCCCCTCCAACAAGTCACCCTGTTTTTAATGTGAGAAAATGAGAAATTGAATTCAAAGATGTGGAAAAGACTTCTAAGAATTACTTTTATGTGAAGTAGTGAGAAGACTTTCTTTCTTCCTTGGAATCAAAGGGGAATCTAGTTGTGATCCACCAAAGGATCAGGATATGAAGTGCCATAGGGTGGTGGAGCTTGATAATAGGTGTAGGTAAAGCCAACCATGGGTTGAGGTTTGCTAGGTTGAGCATATCTCGTTACCTTTGGAGAAACAGATGAAGATGCATGCTCTGGCATCATTTTTCTTTTGTATGAATATGCAAGCTTCACAAATACATTCCTTACCAACAATCTAGTACCCCATCCCCGCTAAGCCTATTAGTTAGTATGGGTGAATATTTTTTGGTATGGTCCATTTGTAGCCGAAATCAAATCTACCCCATGGGTTTAGTTTCTGTAAAATTGAAACCAAACCCGAACCCAAATCAATCGGGTATGAAAACTGAACTGAAGCCGCGAAGAAATTTAGTTTAGATGCGGTTCAGGTTCAGTTGATGGTCTCGGTTTTGGATTCGGTTTTCGAGCTAAAATGTCTATTCAATCAACATACTAACCTGTTACGACATTAATACAAACATAAAAAAAAAATAGATAAAACAATTTAGATGTCTAAATAAATAAACAAA
>JAJTVC010001567.1:0-27027 GCA_022433055.1 Begonia peltatifolia | reverse complement strand
CCATTTGATAGCTCGTCATTACCTACACCACAAAACCCAAAACGTAATCCTAATGCTTAGCAAGTAGGGAACAATGAACAAGAAAATAATGCATAAACTCAATTCCTAACACATGCAGTTTCTATACTCTGTTTCATTCTCATTTTTTATTAATCTTCCACTTTTTCATGTGAATCAAGTAGGCGCCCATCCTATCACCACTCAGGACGGCCACACCTTGACCCAGCGGAGCGAGATCGGAGGCACACGTCAGGTTCACACACGGGATGGCCATACAACGATCTCTTCCCAACATCGATCACGGAACCCTCTACTGCCTTCTCACTAGCACGTTAACGACGAGACGTCCCCACTCACGACATCTTACGTATTTTCATCTGTACATCTCTCGTAGAGACCCTCTCATAGTGCTATCATACAAGCAGCATCGCACGACGAGACGACCCTACTCGAGACCACGTTACATCTGTTATTATCTTTTTACATTTCATTCTCGCATTTCATAAATATGCTCAAAACTCATTTTTTGTAGTTCAAAAATCATGATGCATGTCAACACATACAATCAACAAACAAACTAATAACAAACAAGCAATCAAACCCTACTATTTCGTGGTCTAGGGTCGAAGGCAAAACACAAGCAATCCACCACTTACCTTAACTTTTGTAAAATTCTCAATCGCTTCCGTCACCTCAAATGCTCAATTCGTTAACCTAATATATACATAGAATTAGCTCAGCAATCATCAGAATAAACCTAAATGATATCTATTTTCCATCAGACATAGCCTAAATGTATACTATGCAATGTCTCACTCTATTTTACATAACCAAACTGCATAGTCTATCAGATTTTTACAAACATAGAACCGGTTACACGTAGTTCCAACTTCCGGTTTCCAATAAAACTCGACAAAACCTCAAATCTTACTATGTAGTCAACCCATATCACGTTATATTATGTCTAAGCTTCCAAAATAACATGAAAACACAGCAAGGAAAAAGAAATTTTTGGAACTCTAACCTAGGGTTCATCAACTTAAAATGCCAAAAATTCCAAAATTTTTGCATAAATCACAAAACTCATGCAAAACTAACCTTTGATCTTGATCAAATGAAGAAATAGTGAGGGCAAGGCCTCCTTGGCTGCTGATCGTGGAAAGGGAGAGTAGAATGAATAAGTTTCCTCATTTACCCCACAATTTTACAAATTTAAATTATAACTTAACTCTTATTTATTTTCCACCACAAAAGTAAGGTTAGTTATACAATCACCCCCCAACCCATCAACCATCATTTCCCAGGGATCCCACTTATTTCCCACTTGTTTTTGTTATTATTTCTCACCACTACACTACACACAGTTTACCCCTAACCACCGAAATCCATTGTTTACTCTCCACCATCCTCTTCCTCAATCAATTTTTTATCCTAATTCATGATCGTTGTTATGCCCTCTTAACAAAATAAATTCCAAAGGTAAGCTCATGGTTGAGGCAAATTCTGGGTGTTACATGGGTTGCGCGCAAGAGCCAATTGATTGCCTGGCTAGGCGATCGGTCGGCGTGATCTCTGCCGGCACATTGTTGATCGCCATCAAGCGCCGATCGATCAGCAAGCACTCTGCCTACGCCGAACCAATGCCTTCGAGAGCCAATCGATCACGCGTACGATGCCAATTCAGGTTTCACCATCAGGCATCGATCGATCGCGCCCTTGCGGCGATCCATCTACTAGGTGCGCTGCGCGTGCGCCTTTCACGCATAGCTCTCATCATTTTCTCCTTTCTCCTCCTTTTTCTCCTTTAACACCTAAAAACACTTCATCTATCCCTCGTACCAACCTCAAACCTTCAAAATACTATATCTCTATTTTAAATCATTCATTTTCCAATCAAAATACTCCTAAACATCAAAACTTTCTTTAGAAACGTTAAACTTGCCGTTGAAATATTTTCTAACAAAATACATCAAAATCCAATAGAATTCTAGCATTTTCAAAATGTAAATTCTTCTATACGTAAAATTTGAATCAGAATCACTTATACCCAAAATGTACTTGAGTTCACCCACTGGTCAAAATAGTCGGACAGCCGCAAGCACCCCGCTATGAGCTCGCCCTTACAACCTCACCTACGCATCGACTTGAGACTCAAAGTCTTCACCCGTAACGTCTTCACCTACATCACGAGGTTCAAATTATAAGTGTAATGCTTAGTAAGTGGGTGCAAATGCAATAAATGGTCATGCATGCGTGATTCGTAAAACATATTATTTTCCACATTACCTTTACGTTCACATGACATGGGTTAAGGGATATTTACATGGGGAGTAAGCACATACATAACATAACATGTACCACTGAAGTGGACAAACATAACATAACGTGGACCACCAAAGTGGACAAATATAACATAACGTGGACCACTGAAGTGGACAAATATAAGTCATACTCAGGCACAACCCACAACTTAATCGTTTACATACATTACATATTCTCGTCTTTCTTACATAAAACATGCACATAAAACATTTTGTATGCCTTTCTTAAAACATGATGCATGATCCGTGAAGGTGCACATATAACATAACTCAAACATAACATGTCATTTAAACAGAATGAAACATGACACAGGATGTTAGTTAAACTTAGACGGATGACATTTCTTATGACTTAACTACCTGTAACATATACCCCATCACAACATGCAACTCCTTAGTACCCTTGTGATGTAGGGCTATAAAGGCCAAACCTACACGCCCACTTACCTTATGTTCTTAGCAATTTACGCAAGCTTGTTCACTCTTCCTTTGTGTAATCAATCTAAAACATGTGTGTTTAACATAATTAGCATCCATCCATTGAACTATGCATGTTACCCAACAATCATAATGAGTCCAAGGATTCCCATACAATAGATTAAATTTCACAATAACCAAAGGATTTACACATTCAAAATAAATATCAGAATCCCACTCGAATTTCAGCTAAATTTTAAACATTCATAACTCACTTAATTCTTAACGAAATCCAACAATTCAAAAGCCAAAATTCAATTTAAAATGGTGAAATCCATTTATCAAAACCTCCAAATCAATGACACAAATTCAAAAATCGCAGTTGCCCTGGAAACCTAATCCAGATTTCTTCTTAAACTTTGAAAATCCATAACTATTTGTATACTTAACCAAATTTAAAAATTCCAAAGCTAAAAGTTCACTTAAGGAGTCTATTTCAACAAACCATAATCATTTATCAACTAAGGTTCATCGATTAAGCCCCAAAAATAGGATCCAAACATTCAAAAAAATGCTATTTTAAGCATTTATGATATCTACCTACCAATTCAATTAACATCTTAAGGACAAAAAATTGAGAAATGGAAGCTTAAATTCCTGGAATCCATTGTTAGTGTTCAATGCTCATCCAAAATTTTAACAACAACCAACATTTCATCAATATTTAACCCTAAAATTCATAATTCTTCATACCTTAACAAATCCTTAACGAGCTAAAGGGGAGAAGAAGCAAAAATCACCATGGAAACTCACTGATGAGTAGAGAAGAATCAGGCTGTCATGGCGAGAAAATCCAAAATGAAGGGAGAGAGAGAAATGTGAGTATGTGCTGCCATGGAGAGGAAAACTAGAGAAGGGGGAGGGGGTTTCTGCTGGAAGAAACTGTGAGGAGAGGGAGAGTAAGGGTGTAATAGTTAGGATTCAAAATTCAAAATTTGAATTCCCAAATTAATTTAGAAATTGAAACCTAATCTAAGATTTGACTTCAAAATCACTAAGATATAGATTCTCTATGAATGTAGCCTGGAAAAAGTCCTAAAACACTAATCCAACAGAGGGCATTTTTGAAATTCTGATTTGGGGATTGGATTTTCCAGCTTTGCAATCCATGTTGAACTCAAATCTTGGAAAAACAACCATCAATGAATCTGGACTGGGAATCGTCCAAAAACAGTGGAAGATTGGATACAACAGATCGAAAAATCTGAGCTGAACTTGGATTTCTCAGAAGAGCGGGTATAAATAGTGGGATTCGGTGGAGGAGGAAACTCATGCCACAACTCTTTCCCTCACCAGGTTAGAGAAACTCTTACCTCTTCAGTTACCGGCAACGAAACTTCAAGGAAACAACAACTACAAAGGTGAGCTTCTCGGCAAAATCTCTCTAGTGCGCCAAACGAACCACCCATCGGAGTAAGTTTTTCCTATCTCTGTGTGTGTGTCTCTTTCTCTCTCTCTTTCTCTCTCTTCGATACTCACGAACGACAGAAACCACGAAGGGGGAAGAAGAAGAGGAGAAGTAGATGAACGTGAGAGTGCGGCATGATCGCAAGTGCGCGGGGCACGCAGCTCTGTGGGTACTCACGGATTGGGCGGCGCCGGGTGAAGGTATGCGCGCGGACGTGCTGTACAGCGGCAGGGTGCGTGGGGCACGAGTCGCTGTGAGCGTGCGCGAGACATAGTGACGTTGAGTTGGCACGTGCGGCATCGCGAGGGTGCGCGCGTGGTGTCAAAGTGGGGACGTGAGTGCGCGACACCGGATTGTGGTTCGAGGGGTTCGTTGGATTCTTTCCTGGGATTTCGAGTCTTACCGTTTTATCTTAAACTATTTTAAATGGTTTTCTTTTCCGCTGCGTAGTTTTTATGTTGAGGATTTCGTGTTCCCTCTTCGGGACACGAGTTGTTTTCGAATCAAGTCGAAAATTTTTCACACTCACAAATGTTCTTTTGAAAATGATTTGAAAACGAAAGACATATTAAATTGAGTGAATTATGTCAAGTGTTAGTGTGTGTAGTGTGTAGATGCACTGTAGCGCACCGGGAACGCGGGGTTTCTTGGGGTGTTACAGGGGAGGATATTGAGCTATGGCTCAATCCCCAAAGCGGACAATATCTCACTGGGAAAAGGGGTCGCTACAAATGGTATCAGAGCCTGTACCCAACCGGAAATGTGGCCAACGAGGACGTTGGGCACTATGGGGGGGGGGTGATTGTGATGACCCGGATGAGTACGTATGAGGACAACTGCAGGGCAAACCTCGAGGGACGACGTGACGTAACGTCTCGAGTGTATGCCGGGTCGTAGAGAGGGGGGTCGTCACAGTCCCACCTCGCTTGGGGGAGGTAGATGGAAATGAAACATATGTAAGGAAATCCTTGAAAGATAGTAAGACGCGTTTTGGAGCACAATTGGTGACGGATTCCATAAGAACTCCGAAGTTAAGAGTGCCCTGGCGAAAGCAGTACCAGGTTGGGTGATCGACTGGGAAGTCCTCGCCAAACAGATCTGTGAAGGGAGGATATTGAAATACGGCCCAATCTCAAAAGCAGACAATATCTTACTGAGAAAATGGGGGTTGAAGAGGAGATGTTGGTTGAAAACACATCCAAGTCAAAGCGTAGAGGCATTGAGTGTAACACCCGAAATTCTATTATGTCATTATCTTACTTTGTATAAAATTTGTGCAAACGATAATGTACCCTTTTCAATGTAGATTAAGTGTTAGAAAATATGGAATGAAGGAAAGTTGAAAAGTCAAAGAAGAGGTGGAAAACAAGGATTTTACGTTGAGGATAAATGAAATGCTACTTTCTATTTCGTAGGAAAGTGAGAAAGGGAATGAAGGAGGGACAAAATGGAGAAAAGAGGAAAAAAATGTAAAGTGTAAAAAAAAAAAAAAGTTTGAAAAGTCAAACTTTGGAATGTAAAAGTAAGAATCACGCTGAAGATCTAAAAGATAAGAAATGAGGAAGGAAATAAAGAAAGAGATGACAAACTCAAAAATCAAAGGAAAAGTGAGGAAAAGTCAAAAAGGAAAATGAAAAATGAAAAGGGTGAAAAGTCAACATTTTTGGGTTTTGGAAACAAATTCACGTTGAAGGAATTTGTGCATGAATGGAGGGTTAGAAACTACGTGTAATTATTGAAAACTACATGTAATTTAGGCTAAAGTTAAAAAGTGACTTGTGTGGTGTAAATTAAGACATCATTCGCCACTTTTCTTCACACTCTCTTTCTCTCCACGTAAACCATTCTCTTCTCCCTCTATTTTTGCAGCTTCTCCTACGATTAACCTCTTCCTTTCTCTCAAGATTTAAGGTAAAAATAAGTTTAGGTTATGGTTATGTAACTTTATTGATTCAATGATGAAAAAAAAGTTACTTTGTTAAGTATTTTTTAGGTTTTGTTAAACCCTAATGAGAATTCTGAAAGTCGTGATAAGTTGTTGTAATTCTTCTCTTATTGGATGTTCATTCATGTTAAGTGAGTATATAGGTAGTTTATATGGAAAAAAATTAGATATTTGGATGAGTTTTGTTGAAAGATGGAATTTAGGTTGAAAATGTTATAAAACAGGGTATATTTGGTTTCCAATTTTTTTGTCAATTATTGAGCTAGTTTTTGAGGAATCTCTAAGGATTCCATAGTATTTTCAATCATTGAATTCAGTTAAGTATAGCTCAAGATAGGTGTTTAATGTTCATCCAAGTTTTGATGAAAAATTCGAGGAATTGAATGGTAATCGAGTAAGTTTTTGCTTGTTGTTGAAGTTTAAATTATTGGAATTGGAATTGCTGGATTGATTATGAATGTTGAGTTGTGATTGATTTGTTTAAAGCCGTGTGATGTTTTATTGATTATTTTATGCACATGTATTAGGTTTGGAAACACTAAGGATAAGTAGTAACGTTCCTTTAATTGCTAAGGACATGAGATAATTGTATGTTGCATGTGTTTGGCTTTTTTGGCCTATATTACAAAGGTACTAGGTAGGATAGGTTACTTATTAGAAGTATGTGTTTTTGGGGTACGTTTTATGGGTAGTTTAAGCTATAGGAAATGTGCTAGGCTATGCGTTTCATTGTTTGATTTAATTGACGATCTATCTATGTTTTCTTTGAGGATATGTCATATGATTATGCTATGTTTTATGTGCATCTATATGTATCATGCATCATTTTTTTTTTAATGAAATCATGCAAAATGTTTTATGCATATATTTTATGTAATAAAGACAAGATTATGTGATGTACGTAAATGATTAAATTGCGGAACAAGGCTAGTATTGCTATGTCTTTTGTCATTTTCTGAATCTATGTAAAACCGGCCATCCTTATGGTATTTGTCCTTCCCTGGGACTATGTCAAACCGTCCTCGCCCAAGGATTACTATTATTTATGCGCCTACTCCCCTATTGAGCCTCTTTAACCCATGTGAAGTGATAAGACAAATAAAGAATGTACATGTTTTTTGAAATGTTTATGCATGACATGCATTGCATTATACATCGTTTTTTGAGCTTTAAGCTCATAGTTTGAACTTTGATGATGTAGGTGAAAAACTTACAGGTAAGGACTTCGAGCTTCAAGTGGATGTTTAAGAGCAATTGGAGGGGTGAACTCATGGCGGAAGGCTTGTAACTGTTAAGCAAACTTGCCCATGGGTGATGCTACAAAATATTTTGGTACACGTTTTCTGGATTTTAAATTATAGGTGGATATAGATTTTAAACGTTTTGTCAAATACTAGAATTGTTGGATTTAAATACTGTTTGATATCTACTTCCACGTTTTACTTTAAGACTTCTGCCATGTATTTCAATCGTTTTCTTTATGAGTAGGACTTTGTTGAATGTATGTGTCGGACCCCGAGAACCCACACATTCCCGGTTCGCTACAGTACGTCTACTTATACACACTATGACATATTGAAAACTTGACACAACTCACTCAATTTAATATCACTTTCGTTTTCAAATCGTCTTCGAAAGAACATTTGTGAGTATGAAAAATTTTCGACTCGATTCGAAAACAACTCGCGCCCCGAAGAGGGAACAGGAAACCATTAATATAAAAATATGCAGCGGAAAAGAAAACAATTTAAAATAGTTTTAAAATAAATCAACAAGACTCAAAATCCTAAGAAGGAGTCCAACACACCCCTCGAACTACACAAATTTGGTGTCGTGCACTCGCGTCCCCACTTCGACGCCCCGCGCGCACCCTCACGGTGCACGCGCGCCAACTCAACATCACCCCCTCACGCGCACGCTCACAGCGACGCATGCCTCCCGGACCCTACCTCCGTACCACATCAGGGTGAGGGTGTACATCGCGCCACACTACACCCTGACACGTCACCCCCGTCCCAACCTCCCCAGCACGGGGCCACAGTTGTCACACACACGTTTTGCGACAGCCCAGCCGACCCACTCCTCAAGCAGAATCCGTGACTGGTGTTGCATCGGCCCACACACTAGTAGGATCCGCGGTACCACTGCCCATATCCTCACCGTCAACACATACACGCCGCGTGACGGCCCAGCCGGGCCACTACTCGAGCGAAATCCGCGTTGGTTACGTATCGGCCCACACACTAGTAGGATCCGCGGTACCACCGCCACGCGTCTCACCACTTACTCAAAATATGCTCAAAATCACTTTTGTTACCTTTTAAAAAAAAAATGATGCATGTCAAACAATACGCACGCACACCACAATCAATGACATAAATCCTAAAGTTCCATGGTGTAGACCCACTTGGCCAAAACACATGCATGCACCACTTACCTAGCGTCCTAAGCTCACTCGACGCATAGCTTCGCAAAAAAAATGCTTCAATCTAAAATACAAACAATCACTCATCAATCTCGCTTCAAAATTCATCAAATAACTAAAATAACATCTCTTAATTAAACCCATGAATTTTCAGATAAAACGGGTCACCAAGTTGGTTCGACTAAAAACCAGCCTAAAGTTTGGACGCGCATAACTTTTGCGTCATTCAAGGGAATCGAGTGATTCAAGAGGCTAAATGTTCCCTTAGAAACCTAGTTTAACAAACTAAGATGGATTTTAAAACGGTAAGCCGCAGCTAGGTGGAAAATCCCAAAACCGAATTGGGCCCCTTTTTTTTATCCAATTCAACATTTTTTTTGTTTTCTTCAATCACAACTCATGCAAAACTAATTTTACGCATCACTAATTTGACTCGAACCAAAATCCGATATAAAATTTCGGCACATAACTTTTGCGTCGGAGATCGGGATCAAACTATTCTAGCGGGCATACGTTCCTCTAACAATCTCATTTAACCCACAAAAACAGAATTGGGAACGATCAACCGAAGCCAGGCCAAAATGGCCAAAAATAGAACTGCCCCTACACAAAACAGTGATCCGATTTTGATTTCAATTTTAATTTCATCATTTCTGCATATAATTAGCCACATTTCACTCATACATTTCGGCCAACCTCACCAGACATGAAAGAAGGCCGAGCACTAAGCTCGGCCAAGAAAGGAAAATCGACAGGGCTCACCTTCGGTTTCCCTTCAATTCACGGCATTTCCCCTTTATCCATTCCAAAATTTCGGCAAATTTCCCCGAAAACAAAAGGAGGCCGAGCACTAAGCTCGGCCAAAACAAAACAACACAGAACAGGGCAGAAAAGGGGAAAAGCTTACCAAGGGTGTCGTTATGCAATCGGTCGAAAGGAGAACAAGACATAGCAGTGCGCCCAGTCACCAGCGGTTCTCCCACGCTCACGCTCGTTGGTCGTCGATCGAGGCTCGGAGTTTTCTCTCCCTCGGTCGGACTTCACACCACTCAGGCGTCGATGAGCAGCAGCAGCCGAATGGCCTCCCGAAGCCATTCGGCTGTCATATTATTTTTATTTTTATTTTTTTAAAATTTAATTAATTAAATACCAAAACGCCCTCACATGTTTTTATCGTCCGTAACTTTGTGAAATTCTTGCCCTCCCAACTTCAAAATTTTCAAAAACATCACAAAATTAGACTCTGAGTTTTATAATTTTATTTACCTGTTAAAATATTTCTCGAAACTCCAAGCAGATTAAATTAAAAAGTTCAGAAATTAAATTTAAAATCTGAAATTTTTCGGGGTATTATAGTATGATAAGAATATGTTAAGTTATGATGTTTTGATAGATGAAATGTATATAAATGGATGGGTGATGAATGGAAAAGGGAAAGGAGTGAAAATAGTTGAAAAATGGAGAAAAAGAGGTGAGAAAACAGATCGGGTGCCGACGGATCGGCTAATTTTGCCTATCGATCACCCCTTTTCATAAAATAAGAGTCAAAAATAGAATGGATGCTGATCGATCGGCTAAATTAATCTATCCGTTGGCCAAACACTCTTCATGGTACTATTCACCGAAAAACAAATTTACATATTTTTTAAAAAGTTTTTACAAATTTTTTTAAAGGTATTTTATACGATTGGAGTGCCAAAATGAAGCGCAAAGTATTTTAAAATATTTTTACAAAATTTTCAAAGAATAAGTATTTGTGATTTCGGATCATTACAATTTGTGGTATCAGAGCACCCGAGTTTTAAAATCGTCTATGTAAACTGCCTGACAGCATAAGCTGCCATATGGGATGCTCCTTCAAATGTAAATGTTAAAGTTAAAGTTTAATTATTAAGTTAAGTTACTAATTATGCAGGGATAGTTTAACTATGGCTGGACGACAACGAAGAGGAGTAGACGGAACGGAAAATGCCATTAATCAACTGTTGGATCTAGTGGATCAATAGTCTTAACTGATTGGTACGCTTATGAACAGAGGAGAATCAGGAAATAGAATCAACAAGGTCAGTGCGTCTCATGAGCAAAGTGGCAAACAATTTCGACGACTCCAACCTCCAACCTTTGACAGGCAAATTACAGGTCCGACTCAAGCTGAGGAATGGATCAGATCGATAGAGAGTATGTTTGATTATGCTTAAGTGGAAGAAAGTAAGAAGGTTTCTTGTGCAGTTTTCCATCTTGCGAAGAATGTGAGATACTAGTTAGACTCAATTAAAACAACGACCATTGCAAGGGAAATGCCATGGAAGCAATTCAAGAAGATTTTTTACGAGAAATACTTCAAGCCTAATGTGAGAATGAGCAAGCTGGTGGAATTTGCTCAGCTACGACAATATGGAACAATATCGGAGTATATAAGAAAATTCAGATCCATATCCCGATATGCTAGTCATCTAGGGGACATTGAAGAAAACAAAGTGAATATGTTTGTTCAAGGACTGAAGATGGATATCTATAGAGGGGTCAAGACGGCAGGCATTTACGAGATGTCGTACTCAAAAATTGTGGCCAAGACACTAGAAATTGAAAAGTTGGAGATGAAGTTTCAAAGACAATGAGAATGTAGCACCCCGACAGCAACGCCCTGAAAACCCCTCTAGTTTTTGGTACGCTCTGATACCATACCGAACAACTCATTTCTCCCTCTTACCCAATTTGTATCAAAATTTAATTTTTAAAAAAAACTGTTTTATAAAGATTTACGCAACAAAAAATGACACCTGGGCAGGGGACTCATCATAAAAAAACACATTTATTTTTGTTTTGTTAAGTTTAAAACAGACAAATAGAAAACCGGTCGACCCCTGTAAACATTGGTTGACATCTGACCGGTTCTGCACTCAAGGGTCGACACCTATATACATAGGTCGGCATCTCAGTCGACTTTGTTTGAAAGGGTCGACACTTGCTTGCAGCAGTCAACACCCTGACCCGCTCTGTTTGTCGCAATTGAACCTCACGGTCGAAACCTCTACGTTCATCTCACAGAGTAGTCGACATCTGTTTTCACAGGTTGACACCTTAATCCCCTCTATCCGCACTAGTCAAACCTCGTGGTCGACACTTCTGTATTCATCACGCATATCGGTCGACACCTATTTTCACAGGTCGACATCTTAGTTCTCTCTGGCAGCACCGGTCGAACCTCGTAGTTGACACTCTAACAATTTTTACACTAATCGGTCGACACCTAAAGACACAGCTCGACACCTAGTTTGGTTCTGTCCCTGTAGGTCGACTCTCGCTGTCAACATTTGCCTAGTTCGGTCGACACCTAAGCATACCGGTCGACACCTTGTGCCACCAGCAGCTGAAAACTATATCCAGAACTCAACATAGAAACGAACGACGACAACCCCCGCCATTTAAAAGCATAAAATAAAACCTGAATTTTCAATCAAAATCTCCCAGGTAGTTTCAAAATACGTCTACTAACGTTTAAAATATTCGTTTATACATCAAAATCTATACACGAATCCTATACATTTGACACGGCCTCCACAAAAGTACATACTTCAAAAGTAGCCATTTCCCTCGAAACACTCTCCACAGGTCGAGTCACCCTAGCAAACTCCACCTGCCAGCGCATGATGCTATACTGCCAACTGTCTGCCACTCTTGTCAGGAAACTCACCCTCCTGATCGATTGTACTTACACCACAGAACACATGTCAGCCTAAGGCTTAGTAAGTAGTGCGAAAATGACCATGAAAAAAAAAACCATCAATGCAATCGTAACACATGCAGTCTCTACTTTTTCATTCATGTTGTCACACCGTAACGCGTATCACATGATCCTCATAATGAGTTGGGAAGCGGATCAGCTTTCCCAAGTCGATTCTCATACTGCGTTCAAAGGGCGAATCACTTCCTTCAAGACTACGTCGTATAACCGCCACAAAAAGTTGACCCTCAAGCCACACCATTCCTGACAAGTCGCCATCTTCCCAGCTAAACCAGCAATGGGGCCCAAGAGTCGCACACACATCTTATGTCAACGATCCTCTTACAGAGTTGGTAAGGGGATCAGGTTTCTCAAGTCGATTCTCTATATGCGTCGAAGGGCGAATCACTTACTTCGAGGCCGTGTAACCATTTTTTCTCACCATTTACATATCACACCTCAGGTTCGTACTTAAAACCATGGTCAAATTCATTTTCGTTACATTTTTCAAAACATGATGCATGACTGAAATGAAACATGCAAAACACACAACACACGCAGCCATTCCTACCGTCCTATGATGGTGTAGGCCCATAAGGGCAACGCACATGCAAACACTACTTAACTGGCATCCTGAGCTTCTGTGGTGATCGATCTCTATCCATACCCGGGCTCAACCTATCACATAGCCAATTCACATTAAATTCCATCTCACAACTCATTCTATGTACTAAAATTACGACTACTAACTCAATGCATCAAAGCCTGACTAAAACGGCTCACTAGGCCGTCTAGGCCAAAAATTAACCTAACTTCCAAAGCGCATAACTTTTGCGTCAGTTATCGAAATAAGTCGATTTTAGAGGCTAAGCGCTACACTACTAACCTAGTTTAACATACCAAAAGGGTTTCTAAATGGGTAATCACAGCTAGGGCAGAAATCCAAAAGAAACGAATTCGTTTTAGGGAATAAATTCTACATCCCTCGGCTTTTCAGCAAAACTCACATCATTACTCACAAATCTATCACATTCTAACATATTCAGGATAATCTAACCACAATTAGAGCTCTCAAATTCGAAAAAATCAAAATTGTACAGAACACACTCTCGGTTTTTCTTCCAAAATTCTGACATTCACTGTCCACGATTTAAACGTTTGTAACTCACTTCTAAATGCTCTATTTTAGCACAAAACCTTAAGAAATCGAAACCCCATTGAATCCTCAAACTCAGCCACCGAACAGAGAGGAGAGGAGAGAAGAAAAACTTATCGAAAAGAGGGAGATCGTGTTCTGTGCGTGGACGGAAGGAGAAACGACTAAGAGCGACGAGTTTCAATCGCCGGTGATGACGGAGGGCGAGGCGTGCGTGGGAGAGTAGGGGGCTTTTCCTCTTCGGTTGCGTAGGAGTAGAAATGAGAGTGGCTTCTGCTGAAGCCACTCTTATTTTATATATTATTTTATAATATATATAAATTACTTTAATGCCCTCATGTTTTAAATCATTTAAAAATTCTGCCAATTCACGTACTTTCGTCTTTAAAATTCACAAATTTTTTTCTTCGGAGTTCACTTCTAACTTTTCCTCCAATTAATTTATCCATTAAAATCTATCATGAAACTCACGCGGGACCTTTAATTTATCCAATGAAATTTTTGGGTTATTACATCTCTCCCACTTTATAAGAATTTTGTTACCAAAATTTACATACCAAATAGGCTCTGGATACTGTTGCTTCATGTGCTGCTGCCTTTCCCAAGTGGTCTGCTCCACGTTGTGATTGCACCATCAAACTTTCACTAAGGGAATGTCTTTGTTGCGCAACACTTTCACAGCTGACACCAGTATCCCCACTGGCTTCTCCTCGTAAGTTAGCGTCGGTTGAATCTCTACATACTGCTATGCAACAACCTGAGAAGTATCACGCATACACTTCCTCAGCATGGAGACATGGAAAACATTGTGTATAGCTTTCATCGAAGAAGGCAACTGAACGTTGTAGGCGATCTGGCCAATCCTCTCCGCAATAGGGAACGACCCAACATAATGAGGGTTGATCTTTCCTCGCTTCCCAAACATGGCCACTCCCTTGAGCGGAGAGATCTTTAAAAATACCTCATCACCTTCATTGAATTCCAACTCTTGCCACCTCCGATCTGCGTAACTTTTCTACGCACTCTGAGCTACCTCAATCCTCTTCCTTATAATAGCTATCTTGTCGACAGTTTGCTGCAGTATCTCCGGGCCTACCAAGCGAGCCTCTTCAACCTCATCCCAATAAAAGGGCGACCTACACTTTCTCCCATACAAAGCCTCGTATGGTGTCATACCGATGATGGACTGATAGCTGTTATTATATGAAAACTCTACCAACAGTAAAAACCTGCTCTAAGTTGTCTGAAACTCCAATACGTAGGCTCTGAGTATATCCTCTAGGATTTGTATAGTGCTCTCTGACTGTCCATCGGTTTACAGATAAAAGGCCGTACTGAAGTTCAACGTGGTACCCACCGAGGCGACCTGAAAATCCTCCGTGATTCCCGGTTCACTACCAACTAACTACGCGTCACCGTCCCTCATATCCTCTACCATTAATTTCTTAGAAATTGTAAAGCTTTACTTTTTGACTCAAAAGGACTCTTTTTTTTTTTAAATGACTTTCAAAAGAGATACATATAAATGCCACAGCGGAAACTCATTTAACTTCAGTGTAAGTAAACTTCACTATTTTAAAACACAGAAATACAGAGACCGGTTGACACTTGTAATGACCGGTCGACACCTAAGTCTTCTCGGGTTTTTCCATCGGTTGACACCGGAGACACCGGTCGACACTTTTATGCTCTACACAGAGAGGGGTCGACACCGCTACAATTTTTACATGACCGGACGACATCAGGAACCAGGGGTCGACACCTGCTTCGGCTTTGCCTATCACAGGTCGGGTCTCGCGGTCGACCTTCACTTTACATTTACACTGACCAGTCGACACCTCTCGACTTCGGTCGGCACTTCACACCAGAATCAGTGAAATCACACCAGTTCGTTCGAATACGCACGACAACCATTACTCTATCGTAACCACACAAATAAAAACCCATATTTTGCCAACCAAATTTCTTCATGTAAGTTTCAAAACAATACACGACGAATACTCCTCGACTGAATCCACGAAGTAAAAGCTTAAATTTTGAAAACATAATTTCAAAACATTCGTATCCCAATAATCCATGGTACCCTTGGTACACCACCTAAATTCCTCAAAAACCTATAAAACTCTATTCAACTCAAAACACTTACAAAATTATACTCTCTTTACCCGCCATGGTCGTGTCGCCCTCCAACATTTCACTGCGCAGGCATGCGACACCTCCTGCTAACTCTGACCTATGCCTGCTCATCACCTAGCAACTGACCTGACAGCGCGTCGTCATCTACACCAAGGAACACAAAACGTAAGCTTAATGCTAAGCAAGTATGGAAACATGAACTCGAAAACTAATGTAAAACTCAACCTCTACTCATGCAGTCTCTATACTCAACTCCGTTTTCTTTTCATTTCGTTATTTTCATCTTTCACTTTCCGGTGTGAGTCAGGCCGACACCCATCCCTTCCACACTCGGGACGACCATTCCATAACCCACGGAGTGAGGTTAGAGGCACACATCATGTTCGCACATGGAACGGCCCTACGTAACCTCCTCCTAACAACGATCATTGAACCCCCTAATGCTCTCAATAGCACGTTAACGACGAGGCGTTCGCAAACCGTGTCACATTACATACTTTCATCCATGGGAACCCCCTAGTGCTTCATCGCTAGCATGTTAACGACGAGGCGTTCACCCATGCGTTGCAAGTCTTTTCTTATCTGGTTACATTTCACATACACATTTCAAAACATGCTTAAAACTCGTATTTCGTAGTTCAAAACCATGATGCATGACAATAATAATGCATGACTCCATATAAAAACAACCAAACGAAGATCAAAGCAAACAAACAAGCAAACAAGCAACCAAACAATCCTACTGTTCCATGTTGTAGGCCTGAAGGCAAATCACAAGCGGTCCATCACTTACTTGGCGTTCTCGAAATTCTTTCGCGTTTCTTGACTTGGTGCTCTAACTGGAATACCTATAAAATTGCACATCCATCAATTTTAATTCATTGAATTCATAACTCACTAACTTACAAGTCCTAGTTCACATCAAAATCGAAACTATCCAAAAATGCCAAAATTCCACACAATTTCTGTTTAACTCCAGAAATTCACAACTTCTCCATTACTCGTTCGAATTAAACGATACCAAATACTACGGGTCCCTAAGGATGCAAAGTTTTCCGTCGTCTGATCCATTTCCCATTCGGATGTCCGCAACTTAGCCGAACATGACTGAATGGACACCGTTCCAAAACTCACGCACACGGTCAATAAATCACCCAATCTTCCTCACCAATTCTCGTAATCTACTCCTATTTCTATTCTAAGCACCATTACATGGATAGAATCCAACTCTACGCTCAACTTCTCACGTTACCCTCCTAGGTTTTCACTAGTTCGACCTATACCTTTGCCAAACCCGGTGTCGCCACTAATAACACCAACACACTAACTAACTACGCAAAGCTAACGAGAACTTACTGTAGATTCGAAGATTTGCGGAAGAACGGAAGAAACTGCAACGCAGAGGAGAGGAAGACGCTGATCGCGGGAGAGAAAAGAGGAAGGAACCAAAATGCTGGGTGGAAAGGGGAGGGCATTGACAGTGCTCTCCCTCTTTTATTTATTTATTTATTTTTACTTTATTATTTTATTCATAATTACCAAAGTACCCTACTCCTTAAACCGTTTCACAATTCTGTGATTTCGTCTGAATCTGATTAAATTCTTAAATTTCTCTTTCCACCATTAACCATAAAATAATCTTTCACTTAGGGGCTGAAATTTCTTATTATTAATTCAGACCAAAACTCTGTCGATTAAAATTTATGGAAATTCGACATAAATTTTCGACAAAAAATTTTCGGGTATTACATTCCACCCTCCTTAGAAAAATTTTGTCCCCAAAATTTGCTAACTAAACATTTCAGGATAACGTTCCATCATATCCTGTTGTCTTTTCCACGTCGCCTATTCCATATTGTGGTTACGCCACAGAACTTTTACCAGCGGGATGTCTTTGTTGCGTAGTGTCTTCACTGCATAATCGAAAATTTTCACTGGCTTTTCTTCGTACGCTAAGGCTGGCTGTACTTCAATCTCCTGTTGAACCACAACGTGTGATGGATATCTGAGACATTTTCTTAGCATCGCCATGTGGAAGACATTATGAACTCCTTCCATGGAAGCTGGCAGCTTTAGTTGGTACACAGCACTTCTAATTCTTTTCGTGATCGGGAACAGCCCAACGTATCTTGGGCTCAACATACCCTTCCTCCCGAATCTCATCACACCTTTGAATGGTGAAATCTTCAGAAAAACTTCATTTCCTACTTTAAATTCTAATTCCCTTCATCTTCTATCGGCATAGCTCTTTTGTGAACTTTGAGTTGTCAATATCTGCTGCCGAATAACCTTGATCTTCTCAGTGGTTTGCTGCACAATTTCGGGACCAATCAAGCCTGCTTCGCCGACTTCATCCCAATAAAGGGGCAATCTGCACTTTCTTCCGTACAATGCTTCGTAAGGGGCCATACCTACCGTCGCCTGATAGCTGTTGTTGTAAAAGAATTCTAGCAAAAGCAAATACTTTCTCCACGAACCCTGGAATTCTAGTACGCAGGCTCGAAGCATATCCTCTAAAATCTGAATAGTTCGCTCCAATTGCCCGTCGGTTTGATGATGAAAGGTTGTACTGAAAGTCAACTGTGTCCCCATCGCCTTGTGCAGACTCTTCCAAAATTTTGAGGTGAATCGTGGGTCCCTGTTCGACACAATTGAAATCGGAACCCCGTGCAGCCTTACTATTCCTGAATATACAGGTTAGCGAATTGGTCCATATTGAATGTCATCTTTACCGGTAGGAAATGGGCAGATTTGGTCAGACGATCCACAATCACCCACACTGCATCAAATCCTTTTGCCATCCGGGGTAATCCAACAACGAAGTCCATGGATATCTGGTCACACTTCCATTCTAGAATCGGCAATGGTTGCAACTTTCCAGCGGGTCTCTGATGTTCGGCTTTAATTTGCTGACAAATTAAACACGTCTCCACGTACTTTGCTACAGACTTCTTCATGCCAGGCCCCCAATAATTTTGCTTAAGGTCTCTGTACATCTTGGTGCTTCCTGGCTGAACAGAGAACCTTGAGGAGTGCGCTTCGGACAAAATGTCTTTCCGAAGTTGACCATTGTTCGGAACGTACCACCTATTTCGAAACTTCAGAATTCCATCACTTGAACAGCCAATTTCAGTTCGGTCATTAGATGCTATGCTCATCCTGAATTCGTCACATCTGGGGTCATCTCTTTGAGCTTCTTCAATTCGCTCGAGAATTGACGGCCTCAGGGATAGGGCTGACAATTGTGCTGCCGCATTCGTGACTAGCTCCAAATTAAATCACTAAAATTCTACACTCAACGCTTTAGATATTTCGGTGTCCATCGATGAAATTGAGGTCGACATTCGGCTTAATGCGTCGGCCACTACATTGGCTTTGCCGGGATGGTATTTGATCTCCAGGTCGTAGTCCTTCACAAACTCCAATCATCGCCTCTGCCTCATGTTCAACTCCTTCTGAGTGTAGATATACTTCAGACTTTTGTGATCCGAGTATACCTCACACTGCTGTCTATAAAGATAGTGCCTCTAGATCTTTCGCGCGAACACAACCGCCGCTAACTCCAAATCATGGGTTGGATAATTTCGCTCATAGGGCTTTAATTGCCTCGTAGCATAAGCAATCACCCTTCCATTTTGCATCAGGACACAACCCAATCCAATTCTGGAAGCATCAGAGTAGGTATTAAACTTCTCGTCCATCACCGGAAGTGTCAACACTGGGGCTGTAGTCAATTTCTGCTTCAGGATCTGGAAACTATGCTCACACTCCTCTGTCTATACATATTTAACTTCGTTTCACGTCAGATAAGTTAGGGGTACTGCAATATTTGAGAATCCTTCAATAAACTTCCGATAGTAACCCGCTAATCCCAGAAAGCTTCGAATCTCTCTGATGCTCCTTGGATGTGGCCATTCATTGATCGACTGTATCTTGGTCGAATCCACCGATATTCTGCCATCGAAAATCACATGTCCAATAAAATTAACCTTATTCAGCCAGAACTCGCACTTGGGGTACTTTGCGTATAATTGACGCCGCTTCAGGGTTTCTAGAACAATCTTCAAATGCTCCTTATGCTCTTCCTCACTACGGGAGTAAACCAAGATGTCGTCAATAAACACAATGATGAACTTATCTAAATATTCCTAGAATACCCGATTCATCAAGTTCATGAAAACGGCTGAGGCATTTGTCAGTCCAAATGACATTACTAGAAACTCATAATGCTCATATCTAGTTCGGAAAGCTGTCTTCGGGATATCTTGTGATCTGATCTTTAGTTGGTAGTACCCCGATCTCAGATCAATCTTCGAGAAAATCCGAGCTTCTTGCAACTGATCAAACAAGTCATCTATCCTTAGTAGTGGATACTTATTCTTTACGGTTAGCTTGTTCAGCTCCCGGTAGTTAATACACATTCAGAGCGATCCATCTTTCTTTTTCACAAATAAGACTGGCGCACCCCACGGTGAAAAACTTGGGCGTATGAATCCTTTCTCCAATAGTTCTTCCAATTGCTTCTTTAATTCTTTTAATTCCGGACGAGCCAACCTATAAGGATTCTTCGATATTGGCTCTGCACCGGGATATGTATCGATTTCAAATTCAACTTCTCGGTCTGCGGGTAACCCGGGTAAGTCGTCCAAAAACACATCAGGGAATTCATGAACTACCTCAATATCTTGTGGCCTTGCCTTCACGTGAAGTTGAGCATCTAATATTTTTGCAAGAAAACAAGAATGCTCATCCATTATTAACCTCCGAGCCTCGATGGGTGCCATCACAGATGGTCTCCCCGTATTCTTCATAGCTTGCAGCAAGTGTTTTGCACCATCTTGAGGTTGGAAGTTAACAGTCCCAGCCTTGCAATCAATCGACGCGTAGTGACGAAACAGCCAATCCATGCCCAATATCACATCGTAGCCTGTTATCCCCACTACAATCAAATCGGCAGGCATACTCCTGGTCCCCACTGATATGACACTATCGCATACTACTTGATCGGAGTGCATGTGCTCACCAGATGGCAACCTCACTTCATCTGTGCAACCGGTGGGTTTAGCCCACAAGTTCACCTTTACCACAAACGTCGTGGCAACAAAGGAGTGCGACGGTCCTGAATCTATCAATGTAAATGCGAGCACCGTATCAATTAGCATCGTAGCTGTGATAACCGGTGGCCGATCCTCGTTCTCGGGCTCTATCATTGCGAAGATTCTGAGCATCGTCTTGGTCGGACCCTTCTTCGCTGCGGGACAATCTCTGGATATATGGCCCTTCTCATTGCAAGTAAAACATCGGTTGACCCTCGACTTTGTGCAATACCGAGAAATGTGACCAGCTTCATTGCAATTGTACCACCTTCCTGCAAACTGTCCACATTCCCTCGGGTGGCTCTTTAAGCATTTAAGACACTACGGGTACTTACTTTGTACCTGGGGCTTCTTGCCTCCCTTCGAATCGTACACCGCACTACCTGGCCTCTTGGCTCCCGAGGAAGATCCTCCCCTGCTTGTATGTGGCGAGATCTCCTTAAAGAACCTCTTGGTTGCCTCTATTGGCCTCGCACACTTGGCCTCTGCTCCCTCCACTGCTAGTGCCTTGGCCACAACTCGCGCATACGGCACACCCTCAATTCCAAAAATTGTCACACCCGCGTATATCTCAGGCTTCAATCCTTGCACAAACTGCAACACCTTTTCTTCTTCATTGCTCACCAATTGGCTCGCAAATCTGGACAACGATTCGAACTGCCTAACATATTCGCTTCAATTGTAGGAACTCTAATCTTTTTGCAGCTTGGGCAGTCCGGTTGTAGTACTTGTCATAAAACATTTCTTTGAATCTCTTCCAGGTCAAGTCCCTGGCATCCACGGTGGCCTCTATCGTCTCGCATCAGCTTTGAGCATCATTTGAGAGGTGAAACGTCGCACACTTGACCATGTTTCCTTCCTCCACATCGACATACTTAAACATGTTCTCAATGGTGCGGATCCACCTTTCCGCAACTGTAGGGTCTGTCATCTGGCCCTCAAACATCGGAGGCTTTAATCTTCTGAACCTCTCCCCACTAGAGCCCGCTCCATGGCTCCCCTGTCTTTGGTTTAGTAACATTCCCAATTGTTGGGATTGCCTATCCACCAACACGGTCAACCGCCTAATCGTAGCCGAGTTATCATCACCTTCTGACTCTACTGCCTCTCTCGAAACTCTAGGCATCCTGGTCGTCTATCCATTTCAGTGAATTCCTGTACGAGGTTAACATAGTCTAGCCTTAGTCATAATCTAACTAAAATAAATAACTACTTACAGTTGGTGGAGCATGTTGCATGGCGGCTGGCAAAATGTTGGGTAATCCTTTGAATGACATGACCATAGTGGCTCTTACCCTCGTAACATACTCTCTTTACCCCAAGCGGTGTGGGAATTTTGACAGGCTCTCTCGCCTTCACAATCTCACCCCTCCACCGAGAGGCCCGACATCCTCGTCGGCCACACTTCCGGTTGGGTACAAGTTCTGATACCAACATTGAGGCGACCCGAAAATCCTCCGCGACTCCCAATTCGCTACCAACTAACTACGCGTCACCGTCCCTCATATCCTCTACCATTAATTTCTTAAAAATTGGAAAGCTTTACTTTTTTACTCAAAAGGACCCTTTTTTTTTTTTTTAAACAACTTTCAAAAGAAATACATATAAATGCCGCAGCAGGAACTCATTTAAATTCAGTTAAGTAAACTTCACTATTTTAAAACACAGAAATGCAGAGACCAGTCGACACTTCTAAGTGCCGGTTGACACCTAAGTCTTCTTGGGTTTTCCCATCGGTCGACACCGGAGACACCGGTCGACACTTTTATGCTATACACAGAGAGGGGTCGACACCTGTTACCGCAGGTTGACACCTTAACCCCTCTGGCCGCGCAGGTCGTTCCCCGCGGTCGACACCGCTACAATTTTTACATGACCGGTCGACACCTGTAACAAGGGGTCGACACCTGCTTCGGCTCTGTCTACAACAGGTCGAGCCTCGCGGTCGACACTCACTTTACATTTACACTGACTGGTCGACACCTCTCGACTTCGGTCGACACTTCACACCAGAATCAGTGAAATCACACCAGTTCGTTCGAATACGCACGACAACCATTACTCTATCGCAACCACCAAAATAAAAACCCTTATTTTGACAACCAAATTTCTTCATGCAAGTTTCAAAACAACACATGACGAATACTCCTCGACTTAATTCCACGAAGTAAAAGCTTAAATTCTGAAAACATAATTTCAAAACATTCGTATCCCAATAATCCGTGGTACCCTTGGTACACCGCCTAAATTCCTCAAAAACCAATACAACTCTATTCAACTCAAAACACTTACAAAATTATACTCTCTTTACCCGCCATGGTCGTGTCGCCTTCCAACATTTCCCTGCACCAGCATGCGACACCTCCCGCCAACTCCGACCTAGGCCTACTCGTCACCTAGCAACTCACCTGACAGCGTGTCGTCACCTACACCAACGAATACAACGTAAGCATAATGCTTAGCAAATATGGAAACATGAACTCGAAAACCAATACAAAACTCAACCCTTACTCATGCAGTTTCTATACTCAACTCTGTTTTCTTTTCATTTCGTTATTTTCATCTTTCACTTTCCGGTGTGAGTCAGGCCGGCACCCATCCCTTCAACACTCGGGACGGCCATTCCATAACCCACGGAGCGAGGTTAGAGGCACACATCATGTTCGCACATGGAACGGCCCTACGTAACCTCCTCCTAACAACGATCGTTGAACCCTCTAGTGCTCTCAATAGCACGTTAACGACGAGGCATTTTCATCCATGGGAACCCCCTAGTGCTTTCTCGCTAGCACGTTAACGATGAGGCGTTCACCCATGCGTTGCAAACAAGTACGCAAACAAGTATGCAAACAATCCTACCGTTCCATGGTGTAGGCCCGAAGGCAAATCACAAGCGGTCCATCACTTACTTGGCGTTCTCGAAATCCTTTCGCGTTTCGTGACTTGGTGCTCTAACTGGAATACGTATAAAATTGCACATCTGTCAATTTTAATTCATCGAATTCATAACTCCCTAACTTACAAGTCCTAATTTACATCAAAATCGAAACTATCAAAAAATCCTGAAATTCCACGCAATTTTCGTCCGACTTCAGAAATTCACAACTTCTCCATTACTCGTCCGAATTGGACAATACCAAATACTACGAGTTCCTGAAGATGCCTAGTTTCCCGTGGTCGCATCCATTTCCCATTCGGATGTCCACAACTTAGCCGAACATGGTTAAACGGACACCGTTTCAAAACTCACGCACACGGTCAATAAATCACCCAATCTTCCTCACCAATTCTCGTAATCTACTCCTATTTCTATCCTAAGCACCATTACACGGATAGAATCCAACTCTACGCTCAACTTCTCACGTTACCCTCCTAGGTTTTCACTAATTTGACCTATACCTTTGCCTAACCCGGTTTTGCCACTAATAACACCAACACACTAACTAACTACGCAAAGCTAACGAGAACTTACCGTAGATTCGAAGATTCGCGGAAGAACGGAAGAAATTGCAGCGCAGAGGAAAGGAAGATGCTGATCGCGGGAGAGAAAAGAGGAGGGAACGAAAATGCTGGGGGGAAAGGGGAGGGCACCAACTGTGCTCTCCCTCTTTTATTTATTTATTATTTTATTCATAATTACCAAATTACCCTCCTCCTTAAACTGTGTCACAATTCCGTGATTTCTTCCGAATCAGGTTAAATTCTTAAATTTCTCTTTCCACCATTAACCTTAAAATAATATTCACTTAGGGGCTGAAATTTCTTGTTATTAAATCAGACCAAAACTCTGCTGATTAAAATTTACGAAAATCTGACATAAATTTCCAACAAAAAATTTTCGGGTATTACAATGGCCTTACGCAGACTCCTCCAAAACTTGGACGTAAACATGGGGTCTCGGTCTGACACTATCGACACCAAGATCCCATGAAGTTTGACCACCTCTTCGATGTACAATTGAGCGAACTGGTCCATGGAATAAGTCATCCTCACAGGTAAAAAGTGAGATGACTTCGTCAACCTGTCCACAATCATACAGATTGCATCATGGCCGTTAGAAATCCTCGACAATCCGACCACGAAGTTCATAGTGACTCGCTGACACTTCCATTACGGTATAGGCAATGGTTGGAGCATACCAGAGGGTCGCTGATGCTCTGCCTTCACCTGCTGTCACACCATGTAGGTCTCAACATACTTGGCTACCTCTCGCTTCACATTAGGCCACCAATAATGTTTCTTCAAGTACCAGTACATCTTAGTGATTCCAGGATGCACAGAGAAAGAAGGTGAGTGGGCTTCTAACAGTATCTCCTTCCTTAGCTTCTCATCTTTCGAGACGTACCACTTATCCCAAAACTTCAGAATCTCATTCTCGGAATTACTGAGTTCGGAGTCAGCATCGGCCTCCATACTCGCCTTCAGCTCACTAAACTAAGAGTTAGTCCACTAGGCCTGCTTAATTCTGTCCAGGATGGTCGATCTTAAAGACATAGCCGAAAATGTCGCTGCTAAATCTTAAACTACCTCTATACCGAAGCTCTGCACTTAGCTCCCCCGGCATTACTAAAGTCGTAGCAGAACTCGAAGCTGTCACTCAACTTAGGGCATCCGCTACCGTATTCGCATTCCCTAGATAATACTTGATCTCTATCCTTGACCAGCTCGAGTCATCTTCTCTGTCTTAAGTTCAGCTCCTTCTGCACAAACATGTACTTCAAACTCTTGTGGTCTAAAAAGACTTGCACTGCTGTCCATACAAATAATGCCTCCAAATCTTAAGTGCGAAGACCACTGTCGTTAACTCCAAGTCATGCATGGGATAGTTTTACTCGTAGGTCTTCAATTGCCTAGAAGCATAGGTAATCACCCTCCCACTCTCCATCAACACGTAACCCAAACCTATCCTGGAGGCGTCACAATATATATTGAACTTATCACTTTCCACTAGCAGGGTGAACAAAGGAGCTGTAGCCAACTTCTGCTTCAGTGTTTGGAAGCTACCTTCACACTCGTTAGACCATCCATACTTCACATCCTTCCTGGTCAATCAAGTCAAAGAGGTTGCGATCTTGGAGAATCCCTCAATAAATCTCCGATAGTATTCTGCCAACCCTGGGAAACTGTGAATTTCACAGGCATTGGTAGGTTGCAGCCATTCCTTAATGACCTAAACTTTCATTGCATCAACTGAAATACCTTCAGAATAAATAACATGCCCTAAGAAGTTGATCCTATCCAGCCAAAATTCGCAATTAGAAAGCTTAGCGTAAAGCTGGTGTTGGCTCAAAGTAGTTAGCACCATCCTTAAGTGCTCTCTGTGCTCATCCTCGCTCCGAGAATATATCAGGATGTCATCGATGAACACTATCACAAATTGTAACACTCCAAAAACCCAGCCGATTTCTGGTTCGCTCTGCTCTGATACCATATCTGTAACACCTCAAAAACGCACGCGATTTCCAGTTCGCTCTACTCTTATAACATAACTGTAACACCCCCGAGTCGCCCTCGGACCCGGGTCGCTAACCATACATACTAACTTAAAAATCTGCGTATAAATTTTTTTTTTCTTTAAATGGTTTAAAACTTTGCTTACTAACTTAATACGACATTTTAGAAAATGTTTGAAAACATCACAGCAGAAAACTCAATCAAAAAATTAATTTAAATAAAACTTCACTTTTAAAAGCATTATAAAGAGGAACTTGTCGACCCTTGTAAACACCGGTCGATACATGACCCATTTTGCACCCAAGGGTCAACACGTATATGCATAGGTCAGCACTTCTGTCGCCTCAATTTTCACTGGTCGACATTTGCATGTAGCGGTAGACACCCTAATCATCGCGACTTTAATCCTCTCTGCCTGCACCGGTTAAATCTCATGGTCGACACTTATATGCTCATCACACAGAGCGATCGACACTTGCCTTCACAGGTCGACAATTTAATGCTCTCTGCCCGCACCGGTCGAACTTCGTGGTCGACACTCTTACCATTTTTACACTAACCGGTCAACACCTAGGCATACCGGTCGACACATTGCACCAGCAGCCTAAAGAAAACATCCGCTCAAAAGAAAACGAACGACGAAAACTCCCACAATTAAAACCAAAAAGTAAAAACCTGGATTCCTCAATAAAAATCTCCCAAGTAGTTTCAAAATACGACTATACATGAATCCCGATTATTAACGTTCAAACCCACCTATACCTCAAAATGTATACACTTGACATGTACTATTCAATAAATCTTCAAAGCTCACCATACCCAAAAACACTCTCCACGAGTCAGGTCGCCCTAACAAACTCCACCCACCGATATATGGTAGCGCAC
>JAJTVC010001559.1:0-16255 GCA_022433055.1 Begonia peltatifolia | reverse complement strand
CCTAATTATTAATTCGCCCTCAACCCTTAACCATTTAATCAAACTGTTCAATCCATCTCCAGTTGAATTTTTAAAATTTTTTGTTCTCCATTAGCCTCAAAATAATATTTTATTTAATGGTAGAAATTCTCCGCTCTCAATTTTGACCAAATCTCCGCTGATTACAATTACGTAAATCCGACATTAGTTTTAATAGAAAAATTCTGGGTATTACAAAAATCGTTAAAATCAGACGAGATTACCTGAGTAAAAGTGTTTCTCAAAAAAGTATTTTTCTTTTACATATTTATCAAAAATATTTTCTTTTAAACTAACGATTCTATTTATGATAATTTGTGATTTTTAAAATAGTTTTAAAATCACAAGGGTAATGCATGTTATTATTATTATGAATAACAGTGAAATTTGTCATTCGTGGGAACCATCAATTTCAACAATTGGTATCATAGTCATTGCGATGTGTTAAAAGTAGATTTTATACTTTATATATATTGTTAGTGTATGTTGGCATGACATAAAATAGTGATCGAAATTAAACCGGTTGTTGAGGTTAAGATTTATTTAAATTATACATTTTTCATTATTATCCAATATGTAATCTTAAAATGGAGATCTAAGACTACAATGCCATAGATGGAATATGTCACACCCCAAGAACCCACACGTTTTTCGGTATGCTCACTACTATTATACACTATGATGTTCAAAAGCTCGACGTGAACTCACTCAATTTAATACCACTTTCATTTTCAAATCATATTCAAATGAACATTTGTAAGTATAAAATTTTTCAACTCGATTCGAAAACGACTCGCTCCCCGAAGGGGGGACACGTAAATCCTTAATATAAAATACGCAGCGGAAAAAGATAATTTAAAGGAGTTTTAAAATAAAACAACAAGACTTGAAATTTCGTGAGGGAGTCCGACACGCACCGCTCACGTCTCTCGGGTTCGGCACTGTGCCCCCACTGCACCCCATGCGCACCACAGCAGCACTGCGCGCTCCATGCGCGCGCCCAACACGACGCTGCACGCCCTTCGCACATGCCCTCACTCGACTCTGCACGCCTGCGCGCACACATCTCCAGTTCGGCACCACGCGCAACAACTCAATGCCGCCGCGTCATGCGCACGCCCATAGCGCCACACCCTGCCTCCGCGCTGCACGTACGTGCGCATGTACTCGCCCGACGCCACGCGACCCGCGCGCACTCGCAAGGCCGCGTGCCCTGCGTACCTGAGGTCACGCCACACTCCCGCGCAAACTGCCACTCCCTTCGCGCCTCACTGCGCGCGAACCCTACCTATTCCGTACCATCTTAACTCCCCGACTTTTCTCTTGAAAATTTCGGTAGAGTACCTATAATAACCCAGAAATTTACGGAATTTAAATTCTTTTTATGATTAAGATTTTCAGGAAGGTTTTAGCAAGAAATTTACTCTATGAAACTTGGAATTTAATTCGTAGAAGAATTTAGGAATTTTGAAGTCGAGAGGACGCGAATTGTAACACCCAGAATTTCCATTTAAATTAATTTCAGATTTTTGTAATGATAATCGGTGGAGTTTTGTTCAGAATTGATAATGAAGAACTTCTGTTCCTAAGTAAAAGATTGTTTTGAGGCTAATGGAGGAGAGAAAAGTTTAAAAATCCAATCGGAATTGGACTGTATGATAGATTTATTAAATGGTTAAGTGTTGAGCGCATTTTGGTAATTAGTTATTATTATTATTATTATTATAATAAAAAAGAAAGAGAGAACACCATTAGTTTTCTCCCCCTACTCAGCGCATAACTCATTTTCTCCTCCTTCTCCGTAGCGTTCCCTTCCCCTGCATGAAAACCCTCGGTGATTCCTCCGTTCCTCCTTCGTTCCTCCAAATTTAAGCTATGTTTTGTTTAGTTTTTGGTAGTTAGTTAGTCATTTAGTCATTTCGATTGTTGAATCCAAGGTTAGTAAGGGTATCGGGTGATTTGGTGAAAACATTAGTAGTGAGTGATTGGGTGATTTGGTGAAAACATTGGAGGAGAATTGAATGTAGAGTCTATTTTTATTCACATGTTGGTGTTTAGGCTAGAAATAGGAGTATATTACGAGATTTGGTGGGAAAGATTGGATGATTGATTGGCCGAATGTACGAATTTTGGAACGATGTCCATTCCGCCACGTTCGGCAAAGTTATGAATGTCCAATTAGAAAATGGATGGGGCCATTGGAAACTAGACATCTTGTGAAGTTTGTAGCACGTTGGATCGTCCAATTCGAACGAGTATTGAAGAAGTTAGGAATTCTAAAGTTGGTCAGAAATTGAGTGGGATTTCGAGTTTAGTGGAGAGTTTTGGTTTTGGTATGAGTTATGACTTTCAAGCTAGGAATTTATGAATTAAACGAGTTAGTATTGATGGATGTGTAATTTTATAGGTATTTCCAGTTATAGTACGAAGTTATGAGTACGAGAAAATTTCAAGGACGCTAGGTAAGTGATAGATTGTTTGTGGTTTGCCTTTGGGCCTACACCATGTAATGGTAGGATTGTTTGTTTGTTTTGATCAGTGTTTTGTTGTTTGGTCAGTTGGTCGTGCATATGTGTTGTCATGTATCATGGTTTTGAACTACGAAAGAAAAAGTTTTGAGTATGTTTTGAATTGTGCATATGAAATGTAATCAGATAAGAAAAGATGCCACATATGGGCAACGCCTCGTCATTAACGTGCTACTGAGAAAGCACTAGCGGGTTCCCATGTATGAATGTACGTAAGATGACATGGTTTGTGAATGCCTCGTCATTAATGTGCTAGTGAGAAGGCACTAGAGAGTTATATGATCGATGTTGGGAGGAGATTTTGTGTGGCCGTCCCGTGTGTAATCACAATGTGTGCCTCTAATCTTGCTCCGTAGGTCATGGTGTGGCTGTCCTTAGTGGAATAGGATGTGCGCCTACTTGACTCACACATGAAAGTTGAAGATAATGAAAATGAAAAGGAAAACGAAACAGAGTGTAGAAACTGCAAGTGTTAGGGGTTGAGTTGTGCATTGATTTTAAGTCATGCTCCATACATGCTAAGGTTTAAACTTACGTTTTGTGTTACGTGGTGTAGGTGACGACGAGTTTTTCGGTGAGTTGCTAGGTGACACACTTGCCTAGGATGGTGTTGGTAACGTACGCCGCATGCTAGTGCAGGCAATTGTTGGGGCGACTCAACCATGGCGGGATATGGGATGTATGGTACGGTGATAGTCGGGATTGTAGTAGGGTTTTTTTCTTATTTTGAAAATTACTTGAAGGAATTATGTTTTAAAAGTATAGGTCTTTACTTTATAAATTTAATCGCGGGATTGTCATTGTGTGTTTTCTATGAACTGGTGTCATTTTTATATATACTGGTGTAAAGTGTCGACCGAAGTCGACAAGTGTCGACCAGTCAGTGTAAAATGGAAGGAGAGTGTCGACCGTGAGGTTCGACCTACATGGCAGAGCCGAAGTAAGTGTCGACTACTGGTTATAGGTGTCGACCGGATAGTGTAAAAATGGCAGCGATGTCGACCGTGAGGTCGACATTCGCGGACAGAGAGCATCAAGGTGTTGACATGTGAAAGTAGGTGTCGACCCCTCTCTGAGTTGAGCGTAGAAGTGTCGACCGGTGTTTCTAGTGTCGACCGATGAAAAACCCAAGATGACTCAAGTGTCGACCGACGCATACAGGTGTCGACCGGGTGTCTCTGTTTTACGTTTAATAAAATTAAGTTTTATCCAAATTGATTTTAACTGACTTTTCTGCTGCAACGCCGTTTAAAATCTTTTCAAAATTGTCATTTTAATTCGAGAAATAAAAACTTTAAAATTTTACGAAAATTTTACAACACGAGTGAAATAGGGAGTAAGTAGCAAACCGGTACAAGGTGGATCAGGGACGCACAGGAGTTGGTATCAGGGTAGTGAGCGGACTGAAAACATGTAGGTTTTCGGGGCGCCACAAGAGTTGGTATCATAGCCATTATGGTCTAGTCGTTTAAAGAATTACCCAACATTGCCGGCCGTCGTGCTACGTGCTCCACCAACTGTAAGTAGTTGTTTATTTTAATTAGATTGTGACTAAGGTTAGATTATGGTAACCTCGTACTGGAATTTTCTTAAATGGATAGACGATCGAGACAACCTAGAGTTCCGAGAGAGACGGTAGGATCATATAATGATGATAACTTGGCTACAATCATACGACTGACCGAGTTGGTCGACAAGCAGTCCCAACAATTGGGAATGCTATTGAATCAAGGATATGGGAGCCACGGAGCGGGCTCTAATGGAGAGAGGTTCAGGAGATTGAAGCCTCCGACGTTTGAAGGTCATGTGACAGATCCGACGAATGTGGAAAGATTGATCCGCACTATTGAGAATATGTTTAAGTATGCCAATGTGGAGGAAGGAAATATGGTTACATGTGCAACATTTCATCTCTCGAATGACGCACAGAGTTGGAACGATAGAGGCCACTATAGCTACCAGGGACTTGACCTGGAAGAGATTTAAAGAGATGTTTTATGACAAGTATTACGACCAGACGGTCCAATCTACAAAGAGGTTGAAGTTCTTACAGTTAAGGTAGACTGAGCCAGTAACTAAATATGTCAGACAGTTCAAGTCGTTGTCCAGGTTTGCAACCTAATTGGTGAGTAACGAAGAAAAAAAGTTGCTACAGTTTGTGCAAGGGTTGAAGCCGGAGATATCTAGAGGTGTGACAATCTCTGGAACTAAGGGGGTACCGTATGCACGAGTCGTGGCCAAAACATTGGCAGTGGAGGGAGTGCAAGCCAACTGTGTGAGGCAAGGAGACGCCACCAGAAGGTTTTTTAAGGAGATCACACCACAGACGAGCATGGGAGGATCTTCTTTTAGAACAAAGAGGCCAGGTGGCGTTGTATATGATACGAGGGGAGAAAAGAAACCACAAATGCAAAATAGGTACCTGCAGTGTTCGAAGTGCTTGAAGAGCCATCCAGGAGAATGTGGACAGTTTGCAGGCAAAAGCTACGATTGCAATGAAGTTGGTCATATTTCCCGGAACTGCACAAAGCCGAGAGTCAATCGGTGCTTCACTTGCAATGAGACCGGTCACATATCTAGGGATTGCCCCGCAGGAAAGAAGGGTTCGGCCAAGTGATGCCCAGGATCTTTGCTATGATAGAGCCCGAGAGTGAGGATCGACCGGCTGTTATTTCAGGTACGGTACTAGTTGATACGGTGCCTGCATTTACATTGATAGATTTAGAAGCGTCACACTCCTTTGTTGCTATGACTTTTTTGGTGAAAGTAAATTTGTGGGATAAACACGCCAGGTATAAATATGAAGTGAGGCTACCATCCGGTGAGCGCGTGCACTCTGATCAAGTGGTGTGTGACAATGTCATATCAGTGGGGACTAGGAGTATGCCTGCTGATTTGATTGTGATGGGCATAACTGGCTATGACGTGATATTGGGCATGGATTGGTTGTTTCGGCACTACGCAACGATTGATTGCAGGGCTGGAACTATTAATTTCCAACCCCCAGGTGCTGTGAAACATTCGTTGCAAGCCATGAAGAATGTGGAGAAGCTATCCGTAATGGCACCCATCGAGGCTCGGAGATTATTAATGGATGAGCATTTTTGTTTTCTCGTAAAAATTTTAGATACTCAATTTCACGTGGAGACAAAACACACATGATATTGTGGTAGTTCGTGAGTTTCTTGATGTGTTCTTGGACGATTTGCCCAGTTTACCCCCAGATCGGAGAGTCAAATTTGTGATTGACACATACTCTGGTGCAGAGCCAATATCGAAGAACCCTTCTAGGTTTGCTCCTCCTAAATTGAATGAGTTGAAAAAGCAGTTGGAAGAACTATTGGAGAAAGGATTCATACGCCCGAGCTTTTCACCATGGGGTGCGCTGGTCCTATTTGTGAAGAAGAAAGACGGATCGCTCCGAATATTTATTGACTACAGGGAGCTGAATAAGCTCACCATAAAGAATAAGTATCCACTGCCGAGAATAGACGACTTATTTGATCAGCTCCAAGGAGCTAAGGTTTTCTCGAAGATAGACTTGAGATCGGGGTATTACCAGCTAAAGGTTAGATCGCAGGATATTTCGAAGACAGCCTTTCGGACTAGATATAGACGCTATGAATTCTTGTTAATGTCGTTCGGCCTGACAAATGCCCCAGCCGTTTTCATGGACCTGATCAATTGGGTATTCTAAGAGTATCTAGATAAATTTGTTATTGTATTTATCGACGATATCTTGGTTTACTCCCGTAACGAAGAAGAATATAAGGAGCATTTGAAAATGGTTTTGGAGAGTTTGAAGCAGCATCGGTTGGATGCAAAATTCTCCAAGTGTGAGTTCTGGCTGGATAAGGTCCATTTCCTTGGACATGTGGTTTCCAGTGGAGGGATATCAGTGGATCCAGCTAAGATGCAGTCTATCAATAAATGGCCTCAACCAAAGAGTGTCAACAAGATTCGAAGCTTCCTGGTTAGCTGGCTACTATAGGAAGTTTATTGAGTAGTTTTCAAGGATTGCAATACCCCTAACGCGTTTGACAAGAAAGGAAGTCAAGTATGTATGGTCGGAAGACTGTGAGCACAGGTTCAAGATACTAAAGTAGAAATTGACTATAGCTCCAATTTTGACACTTCCAGTGATGGATGAGAAGTTCAGTATTTACTGTGATACTTCTAGAATCGGATTAGGTTGTGTCTTGATGCAGAACGGAAAGGTGATCGCTTATGCTTCAAGGCAATTAAAGCCCTTTGAGCGAAATTATCCGACCCATGATTTGGAGTTAGCGGCGGTTGTGTTCGCACTAAAGATTTGGAGGCACTATCTCTATGGACAGCAGTGTAAGGTTTACTCAGATCACAAAAGTCTGAAGTATATCTTCACCCAGAAGGAGTTGAATATGAGGCAGAGGTGGTGGTTGTAGGTCCTGAAGGACTATGACCTGGAGATCAAATATCACCCTAGCAAAGCTAATGTAGTGGCTAATGCATTAAGCTAGATTTCGACCTTGGCTCCAGCAATGAATGTCGAGATTTCTAAAGAGTTGAGTGCAGAATTTCAGAGATTTAATTTGGAGCTAGTTTCAAAAGTGGCTGCAAAATTATCAGCCATATCTCTGAAGCCGTCAATTCTTGAGAAAATTAGAGAAGCCCAACAAGATGACCCAAGATACAACGAATTTAGGTCGAGCATAGCATCTAATGACAGAACCGAGTTTAGCTATTTAAGTGATGGAATCCTGAAGTTCTGGAATAGGTGGTATATTCCGAATAATGGTGAACTTCGGAAAGAGATTTTGTCTAAAGCGCACTACTCAAGGTTTTCTGTTCATCCCGGAAGCACCAAGATGTACAGAGACCTTAGGCAACATTATTGATGGCCTGGCATGAAGAAGTCTATAGCAAGGTACGTAGAGACATGCTTGATCTGCTAGGAAATAAAGGCTGAGCATCAGAGACCGGCTGGAAAGTTGCAACCATTGCCAGTTCCAAAATGGAAGTGGGATCAAATATCCATGGATTTTGTCGTTGGGTTACCCCGGACGGCAAAGGGATTTGATGCGGTGTGTGTGATTGTGGATTGTTTAACTAAATTTGCCCATTTTCTACCAGTGAAGATGACATTCAATATGGACCAATTCGCTAACCTATACATTCAGGAGATAGTAAGGTTGCATGGAGTACCGATTTTGATTGTGTCGGATGGGGAACCAAGATTTCCATTAAAATTTTGAAAGAGTCTGCACAAAGCAATGGAGGCACGACTGAATTTTAGTACAGCCTTTCATCCTCAGACCGACAGACAATCTAAACGAACTGTTCAGATTTTAGAGGATATGCTTCGAGCCTGCGTACTAGAGTTCCAGGGTTCGTGTGGTAAGTATTTACCCTTAGTGGAATTGTCGTACAACAACAGCTATCAGGTTACGATAGGTATGCCCCCTTACGAAGCTTTATACGGAAGAAAGTGCAGATTGCCCCTCTATTGGGATGAAGTCGGTGAAGCCAGCTTGATTGGTCCAAAAATTGTGCAGTAGACCTCCCCCTCCTTAGTGCATAACTCTTTTTCTCCTCCTTCTCCGCAGCGTTCCCTTCCCTTGCATGAAAACCCTCGGCGATTCCTCCGTTCCTTCAAATTTAAGGTATGTTTTAGTTAGTTTTGGGTAGTTAGTTAGTCATTTAGCCATTTTGAGTGTTGAAACCAAGGTTAGTGAGGGTATCGAGTGCTTTGGTGAAAACCTAGGAGGGAAATTAAATGTAAAGTCGATTTTTATCCGTATGTTGGTGCTTAAGCTAGAAATAAGAGTAAATTACGAGATTTGGTGGGAAAGATTGGGTGATTGATTGTTGAATGTACAAATTTTGAAACGGTGTCCGTTCGGCCAAGTTGTGGATGTCCAATTAAGAAATGAATGGGACCATTGGAAACTAGACATCTTGTGGAGTTTGTAGCACGTTGGATCGTCTAATTCAGACGAGTATTGAAGAAGTTGTGAATTTTTGAAGTTGGTCGAAAATTGAGTGGGATTTCGAGTTTAGTGGAAAATTTTGGTTAGGGTATGAGTTATGATTTTCAAGATAGGAATTTATGAATTGAACGAGTTAGTATTGATGGATGTGTAATTTTATAGGTATTTCCAGTTATAGTACGAAGTTACGAAGTACGAGAAAATTTCAAGGACGCCAGGTAAGTGATGGATTGTTTGTGGTTTACCTTCGAGCCTAGACCATGGAATGGTAGGATTTTTTTGTTTGTTTTGATTGTTGTTTGGTCAGCTGGTCGTGCATATGTGTTGTCATGCATCATGGTTTTGAACTACGAAAAAACATGTTTTGAGCATGTTTTGAATTGTGCATATGAAATGTAATCAGATAAGAAAAGATGCCACGCAGGGGCAAAGCCTCGTCCTTAACGTGCTAGTGACAAAGCAATAGGGGGTTCCCATGGATGAATGTACTTAAGATGACATGGTTTGTGAACGGCTCGTCGTTAACGTGCTAGTGAAAAGGCACTATAGGGTCTATGATCGATGTTGGGAGGAGATTTTGTGTGGCCGTCCCGTGTGTGATCACGATGTGTGCCCCTAATCTTGCTCTATGGTTCGGTGTGGCAGTCCTTAGTGGAATAGGATGTGCGCTTACTTGACTTACACGTGAAAGTGGAAGATAATAATAATGAAAACGAAAACGAAACAGAGTATAGAAACTGCATGTGTTAGGGATTGAGTTGTGCATTGATTTTAATTCATGCTTCATAATTGCTAAGCTTTAGGCTTACGTTTTGTGTTCCGTGGTGTAGGTGACGACGAGCTTTTCGTTGAGTCACTAGGTGACGGACATGCCTAGTATGGTGTTGGTGACGTACGCCGCATGCCAGTGCAGGCAGTTGTTGGGGCCAATCGACCATGGCGGGATATAGGATGTATGGTATGTGATAGTTGGGATTGGAGTAAGGATTTTGTCTTATTTTGAAAATTACTTGAAGGAATCATGTTTTAAAAGTATAGGTCTTTACTTTGTTAATTTAATTGCGGGATTGTCATAGCTGTCGACCTCTCTTTGAGTTGAGGGTAGAAGTGTCGACCGGTGTTCCTAGTGTCGACCGATGATAAATCCGAGACGACACAAGTGTCGACCGACGCATACTGGTGTCGACCGGGTGTCTTCGTTTTACGTTTAATAAAATGAAGTTTTATCCAAACTGATTTTATTTGAGTTTTCCACTGCAACGCCGTTTATAATATTTTCAAAAATGTCGTTTTAAGTCGAGGAATAAAAGCTTTAAAATTTTACAAAAAATTTACGATACGAGTGAAATAAGGAGTAAGTAGCAAACCCGTCCAAGGTGGATTAGGGACGCACAAGAGTTTGTATCAGGGTAGTGAGCGGACCGAAAACATGTAGGTTTTCGAGGCGCCACACGAATTTAATGAAAACACAAAGGTTCAAAATACATGAGGGCGATTTAGTAATTTGATTTATTTAAAAATTAAAAAGAAAAAAATATAATAAAACAACTGAACGGCTTCGCGAGGAAGCCTTTCAGCTGTTCGGTTCTTCCCAAGCACCCGAGAGAGCGAGGGAGAGACTGGGAGAGGGAGCTACCGATGGCCGACCGCCAAGGGAGAGATGCCCGTGTGTAGGGTACTCCGACTAACTGAAGCCAGCTGGTGACTCGACGTTTCCCGCACCAGAACTGACCAAAAAACAGGTAGTCTTCTCCTGTTTTGCGTCTCTGTTTTCGGTGACCAATTGTGATCGGTATGCTTTGCGCTGTACTTCTGAAGTTTGAGTGTGTAATTACATCGTTTAGAAGGGGCATCAACAGTGTTTAACCATGATTGACCAAGTGCTCGGGTTTGGAGGAAAACCTAAGAATGTTGACAGTGCAATTTGGATTTTGGCGTTTGGAAACTTTAAATTGTTGTTAGATTATGGTTAATAAGCTAGAATGTGGCTGATGGTGATGGAAATTGGTTAATTGGAGTTGAAATGGGGTATGTGGATTTTGAGTTTTTTGAAAACAGAATCTGTTTTAGTGTTATTGACTTGGTTTCGGTTATTCGTTTTAAATTATGTTTTAGTGGGATAAACTAGGTTGTTAGAGGAACATTTGGCCGCTGGAATCGTTCGATTCCGATAACCGACGCCAAAGTTATTTGTGTCCGAAGGTTAAGTTGCGTTTTGAGCCGAGCTGGGTTACTCAACGTTTTTGGTAAAAATTGTGACATGTGTGTTAATGTTGATGATTTTAGTGCATAACGTGAGTTTTTAGTGAGTTTTGTTGAAAAACTGAAGATGTGAAATTTTTGGGTAAAGGGCAGATTCAATTTTTGGTGATTTTCACCTAGCTGCGACTTATCGTTTTAAAATCCGTTCTACTATGTTAAACTAGGTTCCTAAAGGAGCATTTTCATCTCTTGATTCCGAGTAAAACTCCGCCGTCTATCGATACGTAAATCCGAAAATCATTTTAACGAAAAATTTCGGGGTGTTACACTCCACCCTCCTTAAGGAAATTTTGTCCTCAAAATTTGCTCAGTCACTAACTCCCCAATTATATCCTCGAATATAATTCTCATAACTACGTCCACGACACTCGATTTTGTCCAATTCTAATCTCGATCACCCCCAAATACAATCAAGTCCTTAGATCAAAAGTTAAGTCACTCTAAACTATTCACCCCAAGTCTTAAATTGTTCACATACTCATTGGCTTCAACTTCGTCAATTACAAGTTGAACCCCTTTGAAATCTTTTGATTCAATCTCGCTTGTAGGTTTACCTGAAAAATCTACATGACATTCCCCACTATCCCTATTCGATGTCCACGAGTTTCTCACATCCGTCAACACTAATCATCTGAGGGCTAAACTTCTCACCCTAACCCTCCTAAACAATTTCCTTTTATCTCTCCCCAAAGCCATATATAATCGTTCCCGATGGTCCTCAAAGTTCCAACACTTAATGATAAATCAATTCTCACAGGGATTTCTTCCACATTTACTAACTACTCTACCCTCTTTTGCCCATCTAGACTCAGATTTCTAAATACTTCCCTTGCCCACGGGCAAGGATTCACCCAATTATTTTCTTACTTGCAAACTTGTTGTTAAATGAATTCTCATCCTTATCTTGAATCCCCCAAATTCCTAAGTCCTCATCCCTAGTCCGATTCACCAATGTCCTCAATAATTACCCTACTAAGTATAATCCTCATAAATCTAACTAACCATAACTAATTCGTCTCAAGACTCCTTTTGTTAAACTACATTCCTCTATACATGTTGTTGTTTTTTTTTTTTTTTTTTTTCCTTGATGGAACCTAATTTTCACGTCTCCCTCACTCATACTCATTCTAAACAACCCATCTCTAAACTCCTCTAATAATAATACTAGATCTTAATATCTATATAGCTAGTGTAAGTCATACCTAAATCCACTGGAGGTTGTCCGATCTCGTCTATCTCGATGAGGGCAAAGACTCTCGGGGTACTCTCGCTGAAGTCTTACTCGTAGCTGGACAGTCCCTTGCAGAGGGGTCTAACTCGTTGTAGTTGTAACATTGAATCGGATTCGTCTTCGAGAAATCTCCAGCAATGTGATCTGTCTCATTACACTTATAACATCGGCCCAAGTCTATTCTACACTTGTCGAGGTGACTCCTCTGACACTCAGGACATAAAGGGAACTGTCCCGACCCCTTCAGCCGTTTGTTGCTCCCCTGGCTGCTAAAGCTATCATTAGACCTCTTCAAGCCCTTCTGCTGAGATGACTCTTCCCTGTTTCACTGAGGCAACATGTAACACCCCGAGAACCCACACGTCCCCGGTGCGCTACAGTGCATCTACACACTACACACTACACACACTAACACTTGACACAACTAACTCAATTCAATACCCCTTTCGTTTTCAAATCATTTTCAAAAGCACATTTGTGAGTATGAAAATTTTTCGACTCGATTAAAAAAAAAAAACAACTCGCGTCCCGAAGAGGAAACACGAAGTCCTCAACATAAAACTACGCAGCGGAAAAGAAAACCATTTAAAACAATTTGAGATAAAACGGTAAGACTTGAAATCCTAGGAAAGAACCCCACGCTCCCCACGAACTACCCAGTCCGGTCCCAAGCACTCACGTCCCCACTCCGACACCCCGCGTACACCACCGCGGTGCTACAGGTGCCAACCCAACGTCACTGTATCTCGCGCACGCTCACAGCGCCGCGTGCCCCACGCATCCTGCCTTTGTACAGCACGTCCGCGCGCACGCCCTCACCCGGCGCCACATGACCCGTGTGCACCAACAGGGCCGCGTGCCCCGCACACCTGCGATCACGCCGCACATCCACACTCATATGAACTCCTCTAGCATTCATCATACACATACCTTGACCTATTTCGTATCCTCTCGAACCTCAACCCCTCTCCCGAAATTTCGGCAGAGTACCGCCTAAAAATTGGCTACCCCAAAATTTAACCCTGCACACAATTCACCAAAATCCAACAATATTTACCTATCCATCATCCAGAGAAATCATCCCAACCCAAATCAGAGTAAGAAGGCGATGCAAATACGTCACATACAAATGAAGAAAGTCTCCAGTATAGAGAAATAACATACTCTAACATGGAAAATATCCGCGTACGTTACCAAAATCACACGCACTCCATATACACCTATACACTGACGCATATACAACAATCAATCCCATCCTCCGTACATAACCACCGCAAAAGAAAGAAACCCACAAACTGACCAGGCCACAACCTACCATACCCACGGATCGGGTCGCCCTAACAAAAGTCCGTCATCCGGTGCCGCAGTCGCACGCCGCCAACCATCCTACGCCTCAGGACTAGGCACTCGAGGCTCACCAGCGGTATCGTCAGCACCTACACCACAGAACACACAACATAAGCCTAACGCTCAGTAAGTAATGCGATATGAAAGTAAAAGCCGACAATGCAATCCTATCACATGCAGTCTCTACACTCACACTCATGTTGTCACATGTGTGACGCGTAGTGCAGCCGCACCAGGGTAAGGAGGAACCTCACGCCACCCTACACCCTAACACGTCGCCACCGTCCCGGACTCCCCAGCAACGAGGCCCACAAGCTGCACCCACGCATCACCACACGGCAACCACATCAGGGTAAGGGTGTACCTCGCGCCACTCTACACCCTGACACGTCGCCCCCGTCCCAGCCTCCCCAGCACGGGGCCACAGTTGCCACACGCACACGTTTCGCGACAGCCCAGCCGGCCCACCCCTCGAGTAGGATCCGCGACTGGTGTTGCACTGGCCCACACACTAGTAGGATCCGCGGTACCACTGCCCATATCCTCACCGTCAACACCTTCACGCCGCATGACGGCCCAGCCGGCCTACCCCTCGAGTAGGATCCGCGACTGGTGAAGCACTGGCCCGCACACTAGCGGGATCCGCGGTACCACCGTCACACGTCTCACCTCATACATCAAAGCATGCTAAAAATCATTTTCGTTCCCGTTTTTAAAAAATATGATGCATGTCACACAATACGCACATACACCGCAATCAATCACATAAACACTAAAGTTCTACAGTGTAGGCCCACTTGGGCAAAACACATGCATGCACTACTTACCTGGCGTCCTAAGCTCGCTCGATACACAGCTTCGCCAACAGGAAGCCTCAACCTAAAACACAACCAATTCTCATCAGTATTTCTCCCAACATTTACCAATTAGCTAAAAATAACCTTATCTAACTACACTCATTAAATTCCAACTAAAACGGTCCATTGGTTTGGTTTGGCCGAATACCAGCTCAACGTTCGGATGCGCATAACTTTTGCGTCCGTCAACAGAATCAAACGATTCAAGTGGCTAAACGTTCCCTTAGGAACCCAGTTTAACATCCCAAGACGGATTTTAAATCGGTAGGCCGCAGATAGGCAAAAAATGCCAATAACCGAATCTGCCATTTTTATTAAAATTTCACATTTTCACTTCCCTTCAACCAAAACTCACTCTCAACTAGTTATATGCATCAAAATGGCTATGCTACTCTCACACGTCGAATTTCCACGAAAAACGGTCACTAATTTGACTTAAACAAAAATCCCGCATAAACTTCCGTCGCGCATAACTTTTGCGTCGAATATCAGAATCGAACGATTCCAGTGGCCACACGTTCTTCTAACAACCTACTTTAACCCACAAAGACAGAATTTGAAATGATCAACTTAAGCCTAGCCAAAACAGCCAAAAACAGAAGCTGTTTTTATACGAAAAATAGCCGAAATCTCAACTTCGAGCAAATCCCGCAAGTTCTCTGCACCGAACACTCACATTTCGCCTATTAAGCACAATCTAACCCGAAAATCAGAAATTCAAACACAAAGTCTGAATTTTGGCTCAACCTTCACCCTCGGCCTCCCTCCCTCTCACCGGTCTCCTGCTGTCCACTTGCTAATCTACACACTCACCCTCTCAATCCCCTCACATTTGCAGCCAAATTCAAAGAGAGAAAAAAAAAAAACGAAGAGGAGCTGAACCTCAGTCTCGGTTCATACGGATAGGACAGCAGAGGGAGAGGACTTACCAAGTGGTGGCGTCCAGCACTCGGGTGGGAGAAGGACTCCAGCAACAAGTCTGGTCGTTGGCGGCAGAATTGGCCGGAAACCAGCCCCTCGGGGTCGTCGGCCGAACACTCGGCTTTCACTTCGGGAACTCGAGTTGCTGGAACCGAACGGCTCCGGTTCGTCGGAATAGCAGCCCCTGCTCGCAACTCACACCTCACACTCGCGCTCGTCGGCCGTCGCAGCTCCGACTCCAGCACACGATCGCCCTGCTCCCGGTCGTCTTCTCTCTCGGGTGCACAGAGGAAACAACCGAATGGCTTCCTCGCGAAGCCATTCGGGTGTTTCACAAATATTTTTTTTTTTTTTAAATTTTAAAATAAATACAAATTACCAAATTGCCGTCACGTGCTTCAATCGTCCGAAATTTCGTAACTTTCTCGACTTCCCGACTGAAATATTTCTCAAAACTCCGACCGGGATTAAACTAAAAATTCTAGAAATTAAAAATAAAATTCGAAATTCCCGGGTTATTACACAACAACTCTCTGAAAATCTTCTAGGCTGCTCCTTAGACGGCTCTCTGTAACTTGGCAGCTTCATTCTAGCCTATTCAATGTCTAGAGCCTTCGCCACCACATCCTCGTAAGGCGCCCCTCACGTTCCAGCTATGCGCATGCCCATATATACATCAGGTTTTAGGCCCTGCACAAACTGGTGTACCTTGTTCTCATCTAGGCTCACCAAATGCCCTGCAAATTGCGACAGCGTCTCGAACTATCTCACGTACTAAGCCATTGTGTCTGTCTTCCTCAATTGCGTAAACTCCACACTCTTACGAGTTCTGATAGCATGGCTTTAATACATACCAAAAGACATGGTCTTAAACTCTTCCCAGTTTACGACCCTCACGTCTCTCCTGGTCCTGACTGTGTCCCACCAATGGCGAGCATCGTTGGCCAAATAGAATGCCGCACTGGTTAACCTGTAATGATCATCTACCTTGACATAGTCCATCATACTCTCCAAGCTCCGTATCCACTCCTTAGCATTGAGAGGATCCGGAGATAACCCGTCAAAAATTGGGGATCTAAGTCTGTGCAACCTGTCATCCCCTCTGTCAGACGAACGCTGGGC
>JAJTVC010001557.1:0-11212 GCA_022433055.1 Begonia peltatifolia | reverse complement strand
TCTACAACTTGGAAAGGTCCATCTTCTTAACGTTGTAACTTGTTCTTTTGTTTGTTCGAAAATCTTTCTTTTTGTAGATGTAGTAAAAACCAATCTTCGGTTTTAAAATTACATCTTACCATTGCATACAATTTCTTAATAAATTTATCCTTTTTACTTTTATACACAAAAGCAAACTTATTAGTAAAAAAATTAATAAATTTAATGAATTTAATGGTTAAAATTATCAATAATATCAAATAGTGAATAATATTTAATATAATTAAAATTCTTTAAAACATTAAAATCCAATTTGAAGCTCTCAAAATGTGTATCCAAATTTTTTTCATAAACCAAGTTGTGTGCAAAGTAATCGATGACAAATTTTTCAATAAAATATTTCGACATATTATTTATCAACCTTATACATATAATAGGTACAATATATAAATCATATGGGCTTACAAACCAGTCAAACCTATTTGATGTTTCCGGTCAACTTGGAACTAACATACTTGATACGAGATCTTTTTAATTCTCAATCTCCCTCAATAGAGAAATTTCTCTTTAGAACTCCTCCAAAATTTGATGTTTATTTTTCTACAAAAGAAAAGAAAAAATACTTGGAAGAAAACCTGGTAAGTCGTTAGATGATAAATAAACATTTTTATATAAAAGCAAAATTATTTCACGTTTATCCTTACTTTTGTTCATCAACACAATTTGTTTTTCACTCGACTTGTGTTCTCTTTCTCCCTCGGTTTTTCTCTCTTTTCTCTAAATTTTTCTATCTTTCTCTTGCGGTTTTTCGTCCCTCTTTGTACTATTTTCAACTTTTTTTTTTCTCCACTTTTTCAACTAATTTCTTTAAACCACTTTCTTTTTCTTTTTTGGCCCTAATCTTTTGGAACTCTTTTATGATTTTCTCTTGACCTTTACTAGCTTCTCATTGCTTTAATGGTGTTAGAACTACCATCCTTTCATGATGTGCCTCAAGGAGTAATGACACGCACTCAAACCAAAGCATTAACTAACTTGTTTGTTTGTTTTGTAGGAAATATAGACTAAACGGAGATCACACCTAGCATACAAGACAATGAGAGGTCATTCCATTTAATAACATGAGAGCATGACCTCGACACTACTCAATAAAAGGAGCAAGGCCTCGGCACCAATAATAAAAGAAGAAGGAATTTGTCTTCCTTTTGACAACTATTGTAACCACCGAGCATCTTTTGTTTTTACTTAAAAAGCTTTAGTATTTTATTTGTTTATTATGTATTGGGCTTACACATGTTTTGGACGCCAAAGAGTACTACAACTTGGATTAAAATAAACCACTTGAAAGGAGGTAGCAACCACCATCTAAGCAGGCGCACAAGAAGGCACATTGGGCTCACCTATGAAAGACCAAGTGGATTGCACCTTTAAGAAGGATTATGGTTGCACTTTGAAGTTGATTTGGGATACACCTCGAAGAGGATTTGGGCTACAAACTAGAAGGGCAAAAAGTTAGCAAACAATGAGAAGAAGAGATCTTAAGTTGCGTCGCGCACGTGGAAACACCTTTGGCCAAATCATGGCCGCTCCTTTCCTTATTAGTTTCATTTCTTTTATGCAAAGTTTTAACCTAATTGTGGGGCTATGTAATCTCCCCCCATGGCTGTTGCAATACACATTTGTTTGAATAAAAAACTTTAAATTTTCTTATTCTTCTATTAGAGCTCATTGAGTCTCTCTTTTTAGTGCCCACACGGTGAGTAATATCCGTGAGAGTATTGTATAATTATCTTCTAATTTTGTAAGTAAATTAGGAGCTCTTACTACTACTTATTTCTCTATCTTCCCATAGATAAAAATCCAAAAAAAAGGAAAATCTCACCTTTTGGCAAGTTAGAGTGTTTTTCATCAAGAAGATTCACAAAAATTGAGAGATGCCTACTTATCATCTCCTTGGACCAGCAAAGCCCTTCTGTCATATCTATTCATCCACTACAATTTAACCCTTGAAAGTCAAAGAATATTTTTCTCATTTATAAGGCCAGATGATATTGAAATTTTAACTCATTTGGTTGCTTATTGAAGAATTTGTGCAAGTAGAAAGTTTGGTTATTTTGCTACCCCGATCTCACGGAACTACGCATTTTGTTTTAAGCATAACTTTTCGATCTCAACTATTTTGGACCTAAAATTTTAAGAGAACCTCATTCATTCATTGAGTAAGCTCTATTAAAAGTTCATATCATTTGGACAAGAATTATGTTACTAGTACTTGTTGTAAATTTGGGGATCTTCGATAATTGTCAATTGGAAATCCAAAGTGAACTAGTAATTGTGTTGGCACACAAATTAACATAGTGGAAGCACATCATTTGGTATCAGAGTCCCGTTGCTTCCTTGATTATTTGACTATTTTTTTGATATATTTTTTGTTGGATCAATGACGACACAGAGTGGTGCCATTCATAATCAAAACCGAGATAAAAATGATCATTAACCAGAGGCACCAAACCCTAAAGAGGGTGAGATTAGCTACCAAAGGCAAATTGATGACATTATTCAAACAATTAAAGGCCTTATGAAAGGGTTTGACGAATTAACGGATGAATTTTTTTCTTGGGGTCCCTTACCAAGGAGAAGACTCGAAGCTCCAAGAGGAAGAAATCATCACAATGAATTTGTAGATGAAATGGAATTCAATAATGGAGAGTATGATCTTCTCCATGATGGGAACATTCTTAATGAAGATCTAAAGCATGTGAAGTCAATCATTCCATCCTTTAATGGAATATGTAATGGTAGATTTGGTGGTCAAACTAGAAAAAGTCTTTGATTACTACAATTACTCTAAAGGAGTAAAGATACAATTAGGAACCCTTGAATTAACTGGGTATGCTAGTTTATAATGGGACAATTTGAGAGCCCAGAGGAGGCGTGATAGAGATGAAGCTATCTCAACATAGAGAATTATGAAATCTCTAATGAGGAGAAGGTTTGTACCAGCCACTATAAGCAAGTGTTGTTCCTCTAAATGCAGAATTTAAAGCAGAACTCTCAATCGGTTGATGAATACGAGGGTTGAACAAAGAAACCAGATTGGAAGAACGTGATGAACAAATGATCACAAGATTCATACGAGGGTTGAATAAAGAAACTAGCGATATTCTGGAGCTTCAACCATTAGACACCATGGATGTGGTTGTCCAAACGGCCTAAAAAATTGAAACACAAATGAAGAGGAAAGGCAAAGGGTTAGGAAATTCGTTCCCTTCAAAAACTGAGAATTCCTACAAACCTCCATCTAAAGTCGATATATAGAAGTCATTCCCACAAACTTGGCCTTCAAAAGGGTGGAAACCAAGAAACTTGTGGAAGATGGTACTCAACCAAAGGTAAGGGAAATCAAGTTATTTAAGTGTCTTGGATTAGGGCACATGGCACCTCAATGTCACAACAAATGAGTGATGGTCTTTAGAGAGGGCTTGGATGAAATTATTAGTGAAGATGAGCAAGTCGAGGTTTCCAAGGAGGAACGTAATCCTTAAGAGGAGGTATTCCATGCATAAGAAGGTCCATTATTGATGGTTATTAGGATGATGCTTATTTCAATGAGCAATGAAGAGGACTGTCATCGGGAAAATATTTTCCATAGTCGTTGCCTAATCAAAGAAAAAGTTTGTTCTCTCATCATCGATGGAGGTAGTGGCACCAATGTGGCTGCACTAGAACTTGTGGACAAACTTGGGAAACTATCACTCATCCAAACCCTTACAAGCTAAAGGGGTAAATGACCATGACAATCTTAAGGTGATCAAGCAAGTATGCATCAAATTTGCCATTAAGGGATACAAGGACAAGGTATTGTGTGATATGGTTCCCATAGCCACCTTTTATTGGGTAGGCCATGGCAATTCGATAAGAGGGTATCTCATCATGGACACTCTAATTTCTACTCTTGAATTTTGGAGAAAAGATCATCAAACTTGCTCCACTCAAATCCGAGCAAGTGACACAAGGTGAGGAAGCAAAGAAGAAAGGGAAAGATAAGTCTAACCTTTTCATGTCAAAAAATTATTTGAAGAAGTCACTTTTTGGGAGGAGAACCTCTCATTTTGATCATATTTCGGGAAAGATTGGAAAAACTAGGCTTGGTTCCCTCGATTGTTCAAGAACTCTTGAAACACTTTCAAGACATATTTCTGGAGGAGTTGCCACAATGGTTACCTCCCCTTAGTGGAATTGAGGCTCAAATTGATTTGCAACCAGGAGTGGTGCTTCCTAATCGCCCCACCTATAGAATGAATTTGGAGTAAACCAATGAGATACAAAGTAAAGTGCAAGATCTACTTGATAAAGGCTATATTCTAGAATCAATGATACCTACTCTTCTAGTGCCTAATAAAGATGGTTCCATGAGAATGTGTATGGATAGTAGAGTCATAAATCAAATCATTATCAAGTACTGGTTTCTCATCCCTCTGCTTGAAGTAAGCTAGATGAGCTAAATTGAGCTTCATTCTTATCAAAAGTGGATCTAAAAAATGGTTATCATCAAATCTGAATAAAGGAAGGAGATGAATAGAAAATGGCTTTTAAAACCAAATACAGCTTATTTGAATGGTTAGTTATACCCTTCTAACTTTCTAATGCTTCTAATACTTTCATGAGACTTATGCATCATATCCTTAAAGAATTTTTGGTAAGTTTATTTTGATGACATTTTTATGTATAGCTTGGATTTTGTAACTCATTTAGATTATCTTCACACCCTTTTTGAGACACTTAGAGAAGTCAATGGGAATCTTAAGAAGTGTTCCTTTTCTCAAGAAATAGTTTATTTCCTTGGTTTCATTAATTACCAATGATGACATGGAGGTTGATGAGGCCAAGATTGAAGCCATCAAAGAGTGTCCAATTCCTAAGGGGATCTTTGAAGTAAGGAGTTTTCATGGTTTAACATCTTTTTATATAAGGTTCATCAAGGACTTCAGCTCCATCATGGCTCCCATCACCGATTGTACCAAAAAGGAAAAGGTTTTTAATGGAATAAAAATTTCCAACAAAGTTTTGATTTGATTAAGGAGAAGTGATGTAATGAACCCATCCTTATGCTACCCGACTTGAACAAAGTTTTCGAGGTGGAATGTGACGTATCCGGGCTAGGAATTGGAGCACTACTTATGCAAGAAGGAAAACAACTTGCATACTTTATTGAGAAACTTAACGGACTGTCCTCAACTACTCCATATATGACAAAGAGTTGACCATCATTCGGGCTCTTGAGGTATGGCAACTCTACCTTTTTCCTAAAGAATTTATTATTCATACTTACCACCAAGCTCTGAAGCACATCAAGGGTCAAGACAAACTAAACCGAAGGCATGATAAATGGATGGAGTTTCTAGAAAGGTACCCTAACATCATTAAATATAAATAGGGGGAGACAAATGTGGTGGTCGACGCCCTCTCAAAGAGACATATGCTTTTGACCAAATTAAGCTCTAAGTTCTTCAGCTTTAAATGGAGCAAAAGCATGTATCAAGAAGATCAAGATTTCGGCCAATGGTATGCACTAAGCAAGAATGACATCGATTAAGGATATCATCTAGTAGATGACTACCTTCTAAAAGGTGAAAAACTTTGCATTCCAAGAAGCAGCATTCGAGAAGCCTTAGTTAAAGATTCTCATGGTCGCAGGTTGGCTAATCACTTCGGAGAGGAAAAAACCTTGGAAGCCATCAAGTAACATTTTTATTGGCCATACTTAATTAAATATGTGCACAATATAATAGAACAATGCATAATATTTAAGAAGGCCAAAACCTAAGTTCTACCTCAAGTACTATACTTGCCCTTACCTGTTCCAAATCATCCATGGATAGAGAGTATGAATTTTGTTATTGGATTGCATCACACTATTGTAACGCCCCGAAAACCTACCTGTTTTTGGTACGTTCACTGCTCCGATACCACATCTCTGACGCCCCCGAGTCGTCCCCCGGACTCGGGTCATCAACCGTACACTCGCTCTTTGCCCCGACAAAGCTCGCATAAAATTCAAACTTTTGGTTCCTCGACTCGAAATGACATTCTCAAAAATAGTTTACAAATGACCGCAGCGGAAAAACTCATTTGAAATCGGTTTCAACAGACTTAACCATTTTAAAAACACAGAACCCAATAGATCGGTCGACAGTTGTAAATGCCGGTCGACACCTGGGTCGTCTCAGGTTTCCAACGATCGACACTAGCAAACGCCGGTCGACACATAGGTCATCTCGGGTTTCCAACGGTCGACACTGGCGAACGTCGGCCAACACCTCGGTCGTCTCGGGTTTCCACCGGTCGACACGGGCGAGCGTCGGTCGACACTTGGTCTTCTCGGGTTTTCACCGGTCGACACTGGCGAACATCGGTCAACACCTCGTTCCTGTTGGGTCCTCACGTCGGTTGAGACTTTTATACTCAGCTAGTAGAGTGGTCGACACCTGCTTTCGCAGATCGACACTTTGACCCTCTCTGCCGGAGCAGGTCGACCCCCGCGGTTGACACTCTCGCTGACTTTGCACTAACCGGTCGACACCAGCGGTCGCCGGTCGACACATCGTCCCTCTCTGCCTGTGTCTGTCAAATCTCGCCGTCGACACTCACCCTCCCATTTACACTGACCAGTCGACACCTATGGACTTCGGTCGACACTTCACCCCAGCACCCAAAAATCACAACAACTCTACGAAATACGAACACGAAAACCTTTCTAAATTAAAATGACCAATTGCAAACCTGAATCATTCATTTAAATTCCTTCAACAAGTTCCAAAACACACCTATACATCAAATTCTGTTTATGGACTCCCAAACCCAACTGTGCCTCAAAACTATACACTCGATACAACCTCACCAAAACACTACTCACAAAAATCTACCTCCCGGTATTACTCCACGGGTCGGGCCGCCGCGACAAATTCAACCTGTCGGCACATGGTAGCACGCCGCCAACCGTCTAGTCATCCTGCCTATGTTCCTGCAACTCACCTTTGGAGATCTCTGCACCTACACCACGGAATAGACAACATAAGTTTAACGCTCAGTAAGCAGTGCAATATGAATAATAAAATAACAATGCAATCCTATCACATGCAGTTTCTACGTTCTCGCTCATGTTGTCACAACCAGCACCACGTGGCACGGCCGAACCATGGTGAGTCTAGACTCTCTCACCACCTCACACCCTGGCACGTCACCATCGTCCCGGTTTCTCCAGCAACGATGCCATCAATCCGTACCCACGAGTCACTCCGGGCACCGCAACCATGGTGAGGCTGTACGCACTCGCCACACCACCCCTTGGCACGTCACCATCGTCCTGGTTCCTTCAGCAACGTGGCTATAGTTGCACACCACCGCATGCACACCGTGGCAGCCATACATGGGTGAGGCTGTACGCACTCGCCACACCACCCCCTAGCACGTCACCACCATCCCGATTTCTCCAGCAACGGGGCCTAGATACCCACACACCCATCGTCCTTGCCACACCTCGCACTTCACACTCGCACATAAAACCATGCACAAATACATTTTCGTTCCCGTTTCAAAAACATGATGCATGTCAAACAATACACACGCACATCGCATTGAACTCACACAACCTAACATTCCTTGGTGTAGGCCCAACTGGGCAAAACACATGCATACACTACTTACACTACTTACCTGGCGTCTTAGCCTTCCGTGGTTCTCGTCTCACCCGAAACTTGCTCAACCTACAACAAAACCATCTTCCCGTCAATATTCATCTCACTATTCACTTACGCACTAAAATCACCACACTTCACGGAATTACCGTAATCTCCCACTAATCTATCTCGACCCTAAATTCCACCTAACTTTCGACGTGTATAACTTTTGCGTCGGTTGTTGGAATCATACGATTGCAGAGACTAAACGCTCCGCTGATAACCTAGTTTACTACCCCAAAGGGGATTTCTAAAACGAAGGCCCCTAGCTAGGCCGAAAATTCACAATCAGCTACGTTTTAGGGTTTAAGATCCCACATTCCCTATCTTTTGATAAAACTCCTCATCAACCCATCACATTTATCGTCAACACTTCTACAATGACCGATATCAACGCTAATAAACCTTCCAACCCTAAAGCTCTAATCCCCACTCGTCAAATCTCTCCCCAACTCCGACACTACACCAACATTGAACCGTAAACTTTTTAAGCTTACCTTGTATTGTTGAAATGGAGGAGAAAACACAACCAATCGCCGGTAGAAATCGTCGCGGGAAGGAGAGGAAATCAAGAGAATCGCGCGGGTAGGGAGAAGAACAAAATAACAGATGAGGAGGAGAGGGGTGGGGTTGGCTTCGGCCGATCCTCTCCCATCCTTAATAAAATTTAATTAAAATAATAATAAGTTAATTACCTTTTTGCACTTACACATTAATCTTTCAATCTAACGGTCATTAAATCCGTTTTCGGCCGGATTACTAAAATTTTCTCCTCATCATTAACCTCGAAATAATCTTTTATCTAATAATGTCAATTCTTCGCTCTCGATTTCGACCGAAACTCAGCCGTTTATCACCCCGACAACCCAAAATTAGTACCGTGAAAATACAAGGTGTTACATCCTCCCCTTCTTAAAAGAATTTTGTCTCCAAAATTTACGTACCGAATAACTATGGATATTGTTGCTCGATGTCCTGCCGCCTTTCCCAAGTGGTCTTCTCCACATTGTGATTGCACCATAAAACTTTGACCAATGGGATCTCTTTGTTCCGCAATACTTTCACAGCTGATCCTAGTATGACCAATGGCTTTTCCTCGTAAGATAACGTCGGCTACACCTCTATATCTTGCTGTATAACCACCTGAGAAGGATCACGTATGCACTTACGTAGCATGGAGATATGGAAGACATTATGTATAACGTCCATCGAGGAAGGTAGCTGAAGCTTGTAGGCGGTTCTCTCAATCCTTTCCACAATAGGGAACAACCCAACAAGACTAGAATTGAGCTTTCCTCACTTCCCGAACCTTACCACTCCTTTGAACGGGGAGGTCTTCCAGAATAATTCATCACCTACGTAAAACTCCAGTTCCCGCCTCCTTCGATCGGCATAGCTATTCTGCCGACATAGAGCTGCCTCAAACCTCTTCTTTATGATAGCAATTTTGTCGACCGTTTGTCGGCCTATAAGTCTTGCTTCTCCAAGCTCGTCCCAGTACCACGGTGACCTGCACTTTCTTCCATACAAAGCTTCGTACAGCGCCATGTCAATGGTAGACTGATAACTGTTATTATATGCAAATTTTACCATCGGTAAAAACTCGCTCCAAGCCGCCTGAAACTCCAATACGCAGGCTCTGAGCATATCTTCCAGTATCTGTATAGTTTGTTCCGATTGTCCGTCGGTTTGAGGGTGGAAGGTCGTGCTGAATTCCCACTTGGTACCCATGGTCTTACGCAAACTCCTCCAGAACTTAGACGTGAATCTGGGATCTCGGTCCGACACTATCGACACAAGGACCCCATAGAGTCTGACTATCTCCTCCACGTATAGCTGAGCGAACTGATCTATTGAGTAGTTTATCTTTACCGACAGAAAGTGAGACGACTTGGTTAGCCTGTCTACAATCAACCAAATCACATCTTGGCCCTTAGCAGTCTTTGGCAGTCCAACTACAAAATCCATAGTGAACCGCTACCACTTCCACTCGGGTATAGGTAATGGCTGAAGTGTTCCTGACGGTATCTGATGTTTTGCCTTTACCTGCTGGCATACCTCACAAGCTTTAACGTGTTTGGCTATCTCCCACTTCATATTGGGCCACCAATAGTGTTGTTTCAAATCTCTGTACATCTTAGTACTTCCATGGTACACAGAGTAAAGAGACGAGTGGGCCTCGGACAATATTTCTCTCTTCAACTCTTCATCATTTGGGACATACCATCTATTCTGAAATCTCAAAATCTCATCATCCAAATAGTTGAGCTCAGAGTCAGCATTGGCCTCCATACTTGCCTTCAGCCCGCTGCACTCAGGGTCATTTTCTTGGGCCTACTTAATTTTATCTAGGATGGTCGGCCTCAGCGACATCGCCGACAGTGTAGCTGCCAAATCAGAGACCACTTCCAGGCCGAACTCTTATACCTCAGTTTTCAGCTCGGCAGGCAATGTTAAAACCATAGTAGACATCGAAGTTGACACTCGGCTCAAAGCATCCGCTACCACGTTTGCTTTTGCTAGATGATACTTGACCAACTCAAGCCACCTCCTTTGTCTCAAGTTTAGCTCCTTCTGCGTGAAGATGTACTTCAGACTCTGAAGGTCCAAGAAAACTTCACATTGTTGTCCATATAAATAATGCCTCCAGATCTTAAGTGCGAAGACCATTGCTGCTAACTCCAAGTTATGCGTGGGATAATTTTGCTCGTAGGGCTTCAGTTGCCTTGAAGTATTGGCGATAACCTTTCCATTTTGCATCACCACGCAGCCCAAGCCTACCCTAGAGGCGTCACAATAAACGCTGAATTTCTCCCCCTATACTGGTAACACCAGCAAAAGAGCTGTAGTTAACCTCTGCTTCAACACCTGAAAGCTGTACTCGCACTCATCGGACCAGCCATACAACATGCTCTTCCTAGTTAAATGAGTCAAAGGAGCTGCGATCTTGGAAAACCCTTCAATAAACTTCTGGTAATACCCTGCCAGCCCTAGAAAACTTCGTATCTCGCTGGCACTGGTCAGTTGTGCCCATTACCTCACAGACTGAAACTTCGTCGGGTCCACGAAAATGCTATCACGAGAGATAACATGCCCTAAAAATTTGATTATATCCAGCCAAAATTCGCAGTTAGAGAACTTAGCATATAGTTGGTGCTGCCCCAGAGTCGTCAGCACGATCCTCAAATGCTCTCTGTGCTCCTCTTCGCTCCGAGAGTATATCAGGATGTAATCAATGAATACTATCACGAATCTATCCAGTTGTTCCCTGAATACTCGGTTCATCAGTTCCATAAAGGCAGCTGTGACATTAGTCAGTCCGAACGACATCACTAAAAACTCATAGTGTCCATGACCTTCAACTGATAATACCCAGACCTCAAATCAATTTTAGAGAACACCCGAGCCCCTGGTAACTAATCAAACAGGTCATCTATCTTTGGCAATGGGTATTTATTCTTCACTGTCAGTTTGTTTAATTCTCTATAGTTGAC
>JAJTVC010001551.1:0-17500 GCA_022433055.1 Begonia peltatifolia | reverse complement strand
GGTACATCTTGCGCCTATGGGCCGCTATAACTATCCAAGAAGACACTCGAAACTGGAAGGATAAACAAACCCACCCGGGGGACTGCCGAGCTACAAGTCCCACGACACAGGAGCGGGATTCTCTAAAAAGCCAAGGTCGCGGGTGGCCAAGAGGGCCCACTTGGAGACTTGGGATCTCAGCAGGAAATGCGAAGGTTGCTTAAAGCCGGCCGGCCGATAAGCGAAAGAGAATCCACTAGTTGAGTTCTGATTTGAGTAGGCTTATAATATTCATTAAATAGGGAATACTCTAACCCTGGGAACCGGGGCCTGGCCATCCTTCGTTTGCGGTCGACGTTTCGGCAAAGTTTGTCCGTCGACAGCTGAATGTTTCGATCTGCTTCGATTCATGGTCGCATCCGCAAACGTTTTCCCGTGGGCCGCCGCCCCCCCCCACCCAGTCCAGGCATTGATTGATCCATATCACTTCAGAAGAAACGATATCAAAGTACTGACCTTCTCCTTGGTGAGTCGAAGTGGGGTTCCGTCCTCTCTTGCCTTGCGACCTAGGTATTCTGTTTCTGGTTTGACGCTTTTAAGAAACTCCTGCTCGAGCTACTCGGCTAACTCTGGTTCTTTCGAAGAAGACCTTTCTTTGAAAAGAGAAATCAACACCCCCGAAATGATCCCACTTTTTTTTCTTGAAATACTCCAGGGGATTTGGAGGACCAGCGAGCCCTTACTAAACTAAACTGGGAAAGAGCGATCGCAAATCTCACGAATCAATTCAAGAGTAAACAATGTATGGAGAAAGGGGCTCCTAAACGCACTTTTCTCCTACATCTGATCGTACGTCTGGTCATTTTTTGAATAGTAAAGGGTGATGTACAGTTTCCTATTTTTCTTGCATTTCTCTTGATTTGCCTATTGTCACTTTCTGGTGCTGTACTTCTGTAAGCCCTCTTTCAGATGAAGCGGCTAAAACGTGAGTCTCTACTGCTCCGAAAACGGAGGATTCAGAGAGGTAGACAGGAAATGGGGTCTTACAGAGTCCTCTAGTTCCGGCAGTTCCTACGGACGTTGGAAGCGTTGACGATCGATCTCTCTTTCTTCCTTCTTCCTTTCCTTGTGGACTGGACTACTATTTAGCAGTGCTTGATTAATCCTCGCATGACTCGTCTTCACACTTATTTCAATCCGATTGATTCGTCGACTCGGATTGAAATACCTTCTACTGATCATGGAAGCTAGTGTGGCCAATGCGTCAGCAAACTTCTTCTTCGTCCTCGACAGATAATTGAAGGTAATCCGTCTGAACTTTAGGCTTATATCTTCCAGAGACTTTTTTTTGGTATGGAATGACCTTCCGATCTTTGGTTTTCAACCAGTTATGATAAGTGCATATCAGATCATGTCTCCATATACATCAATCTTCTGGATTCTCAAGTCGAGGGCGCTTCAAAGAAGCGCCTGTGATACAAGCAGATCTGCTTTCTTGTTTGTGAAAAAGAATCTCAACTTGACAGCTATGGGAATATGGGCTCCTTTTGGCGAGCTTTAAGATAGCATGTAGAAAGGGGCTGCTCCTACTCCATTTCCGTTCTGTTCTGATTTACTGCACTGTCCAAGAACATTTGCCAATCATGAGGAGTTTTGTCTTCTTCTTCGCCTACCGCAAATAGAATCGCTTCGTCCGGAACCCTTACTAAGAAAATCAAGCTCATAGTCAGGCACGGGATGATCCGTAGGTGGTCTGCTATTGCCTGCCCCTTGCCTTACTCATTTAGGGCTTACCCATTCTATTTCTGAACTCTGAGACTCACATCTGCCACCTTCTTTACTTAACTCGGCCCGTGAAGGCTGGCTTTTCAAAGAGAGACTTCAGCGGGCGAGTTAAGTAAAGCCTTGCAATCAGCAAGCATGGTCGTATAGTTCAACATGTAGTGGCGTAGGCGAGGCTTACTTCTAGGGAAGAGCACAACAGCTTTTTTCTAGACACCTTGTCTGTCTCATAATCAGTGAACTTCTTGCTTGGATAGTATATGGCTCTTTCTTTCCTACCCGTTTCATCGTGCTGACCAAGGACACAACTCATGGATGCTTTCATTACTGACAGATACATCAGGAGAGGTCGACCAGGCGTTGGCGGGGGAGGATTGAATAGAGATTTTTTCACTTTGTCAAACCAAAATACTCAACAATCAATCCTCGTTCCTTGTGTCTATCTTTTCTGAAAAAGCCCTGATTTCTTTCTCTGTCTTTGGTACCGACATGTCGAGAATTGCTTTGGCTTTCTTTTGTCGACTTCGATTTCTCTTCTGCTGACAATGAACCCGAGTAGCTTACCTGACGAAGCACCAAACCTCCTCCCGGCTTTATATGCTTTTGCGGATGAAGACGATTATGTGCAAGATAATTTTCCGCAATCTGTCAAACACTTTTCTTCAAATTCACGGTCTTCTTCAGCCTAAGACTTGTCGATCATGTCATCGACATAGACCTCCATTTCCTTGTGAATCATATCATGAAAGAGCGCAGCCCTCTTTTTTGAGTAAGGGCTCGCTGGTACGTCGCCCCGGCATTCTTTAGACCAAACGGCATCACCTTGTAACAGAACGTGCTGATATGGTGATAAACGCCGTTTGTTTTCTCTCTGTCTTCCTCGGCCATCTTATCTTGATCTGGTTATATCAAGAGAAAGCATCCCATGTCCAGCGGTGTTGTCCACCAGAACATCGATGTGAGGAAGAGGATTTTCCTCTTTTGGGCTTGCCTTAGGCGTCTTTGGACTCCCTACAACCAAATATATATGATACCCTGCTTTCAAATTGAGGGAAAAACCGTTCTCGAAGAAGCGTGACCATCCAGTTGAATCTCATTAGCCTCCCGTGTGGTTATGGGGGCGGGCGGCAAGCAAGTGAATGTGATCCCGCCCTCCATCAGCCGGTGTGTGTGAGCTTCGGCTCTACACCGCCGCCGGCCACTTTAGCTCCTCTACCATATTCATTGATTCATGGAAGTTAGGAACGTGACTCGATAGCGCAGGAACAAGACCTTGACCTTTGAATGCAAAGAATAGCGAGACCACATATCAAAAGGTTTGGAACCCAAGCTTACCTTATTATTATGAAAAGGAAGGGGAAGGTTTGAGAAATGGTAGTAGGTGTAGGTCGTTCCAGCCGGATTCATTAATGCAATGGAACTCCAGAACTTTCAGAACTGGGGATTCAAATCAGAATCTTTCAGAAGCTGGCATCGCTAGTTGACTCCTCCTCGTCGACAGCCAGCAGTTGCCGGACTAGCCTTTTTTTTGGAAGCTTTCTCGCTTCCTCCTAAACTCAAGGGGAACACCTGCTAAGGCACTAATAACAGCAACAGCTAATACCCTTCCTCCCTTATCTCTGAAAGCTTCGGCCTTCAGACGGGATGCTCTAGTTGCTGCTGGCTGCTCTTAGCTGAATGCCTTGCTTCGCCCTACAGCTAGTGGAGACAACGACTAATAAGATTGACGACAGGAGAACACCTTGGCTTTACGACTTTTCTGTTATTACAAATCCTTCTCTTCTATTTCTCATCTTTTTGGGCCTGGACTAATGCTTCCTTATGTCCGCCATTTAAGGCTAGTGTAACGGAGGGCTTCCTCGCAAGAAGCTTTATATATAGTAAGGGGGCTTGTTTGCCTTTCTTCTTTCTGACTACAAGGACTAATGACCTTCTTTCTTTTCTGTATGCTAGGGCTCAATTCAATTAGCGGGCGGAAAACCTAGTTGCGTACTGGGTGAAGCTTAGTCCTTCGGACCTTTCAATCTCGCAACTTTGATAGCGGCCGCTCGCACGCTTTAAGGGCTGTTGAAGGTATTGCACTAAGAAAGACTCCTGCCGTTGCTAAAGGTCAGATTTTCACTCAAACAATTTCTAAAAAAAAAAAAGAAGAGCAAGCGGCTTTTCAGCCGTATCGCGCAGGAGCGCTCAAGCGCCCTATCTTACTAACTCGACTAATAGAATTGAAAGGGGCCAAGCGCAGTGGGGCTGCGAAAAAAGTCGAGCTGTGAAATAGGTCTGGTGAGGTATTGGAAGTGTTCAGCGAATATGGAGAAAGACACTTCAAAAGAGCACCGTGCTATACTGGCAGAGCTTCAGCAAAACGAGGTAGGTAGCTTTCGCTAATGAGAGATGGGTTTGGGGATTAGGTCTCCTAATTCATGGAATTCTTTCCCAGAGCTGCGAAACTCACGACTCTATTAGAAAGTCGAATTACCAACTTTGACACTAGTTTCAAACTGAATGAGATAATAAATAGACTTACATCATGATATCTTTTTCTTCCTCATTCTGATTTTGGTTTTCGTATCACGGATCTTGGTTCGCGCTTTATGGCATTTCCACTATGAAAAAAAGAAAATCCCGCAAAGGATTGTTCATGGAACTACTCTCGAGATTCTTTGGACCATTTTTCCTAGTCCTTTCCTTTGGTTATCCGGGATAACAACCGCTTATGCGGCCACTCCTTCTGAGGCGGCCGGCCCATTACTTGTCCTACGAGGAGGACCTGATGTAGTCAGGTTTGTCTACGAGGAACTTCAAAGAGCAGCTACACTTGGAGCCTACGACGAAGCACTGCGTAGGTTTCTTAAGGCAGGGATGCTTCTGGAGCGAAAAAAAAACAAAGAGAATGGATTTCATAGCTCCTCTTTGCCCCCTATCTAGTCTAGTAAGACTTGGATTTATGAGGTTCTGAATAAAGCATCTCTGACTTTCTTTATGGATGCACTAATGAGGGGTCGCGTGGGCAATTCCTGAATATCGATAGAAGGTTGATCAATATTCAGGAAGAGATCGAGGATCACAGCAGGATCCTGATCTTTGTCAACACAAGACTTGGAGCCCCCTGCTCAAACAAAAAATCCTTCGGAATTCTTCATTCGGGGAGCTATTGTGAAGCCTAGAGAGGCGGAAGCGGCAAATCGCTTCCAATATCGAATTCCAGGTTCCCCAACAGCAGCTTAGCTTAGTAGCAACACTCTTTCTACTGGCGTGACGCTGCTGGATGCTTCTGATCAATAGGAAGAGGAGGAAAAAAAAAGCTTATGATGAGCATCTATTTGAGTCGATCATTTCCAAGATCTAATTCCAGTTTTTTCTTATGTAGTGGAAAGGCCTTACAATCTGAAGTTTTACGCTTAAGGGAAGACATTTTCTTGGTGGATGCAGGACCTGGGACCCCCAGAATTTGTATGCAAGATGAGCCTACAGGAGTGCCAATCAACCGAGCCACCAGGTTTGAGAATAAGGTGGGATCCAAAGATGTAGTAGCCGGTGAATCACTGATCAAAAAGCAAATTTTGGAGAGATTCTTCATCGATCTAGTGGCCGGCGAATCACTGATCAAAGAGCGAGCAGCCGCCAGGTTGAATGATTTGGTGGGATCCAAAGATGTAGTGGCTGGTGAACCGCTTTTTCTTCTTCCACGAAGATTCAGACAAAACCGAGCTTGGATGAAACTGAACAAGATTTGGCGAACGAAGCTTAAAGAGAGTAAGGTCAAAGGCTTTATTATTGAGAAAGTCAAAGGAGGTTATTCAGTAGCCATCGCGGGTTTCATTACTTTTCTTCCATTCCGTCCTCTCATAAGTCAAAGGATATCGAATGATCGATTCACCATTGAGAGCATTAACCCCAAAAAAGGACGAATATTATGGTAAGATAAGATAAGCAGATCAAACAAGAACTTGATGAGCTGAGCGAAATCTGCTGACGAAAAAAAAAGCTCTTTTTTTTTTTCATTCCGAAGCCCCTGATAACATTCTATCACCTTAATCCATTCTTTAGTTGAGGGTCTTGCACTTATTCCGGCCCTAGCCCTACCTATATTTACATAGCGAAGAAAGGCAAAAAAAAGCTCTGACTCGAGGACTCAAAAATGCATGTTGGGTTGAGCAAGAATACTGCGACTAGGGAAACGAAGAATGGAATTGAAGGCATAGTCTCAATAAAAAGAATTCAACAAAGACCAACCAAGCCCACTTGACGAGATTAGGTGGCGGATTTGGATGGAGTCTCGCAGAAGAAGAGCCTTACTCTACTATTCTATTAGTAAAGCGCTAGCAGGCTACAACTAGCAGCCCCTTTCTTCTTATTAGTCAGATAATAGGTTTGGAACCCTTATTATTAGATTCTTAGAGAAAGGGGAAAGGGGATTCCCTTTGCCAAGGAGAGAATCAGTCTGAATTTTCCATCAAAAGTGAAACGTCTTTTTCTTAAAGCTTCACTTGAAATTGGCTTTACCTGGTACACCGATTCCAGGTCAACTTAACTTGGTACTGATTCCGGGTAACCATCCAAATTAGAAAGGACGAAAGAGGAATGAAAAGCGTCCATTGTCTCATGGGGCAAGCTTACTTAGTGGAAAATCCAAAGAAAAAGGTTCATCTTTATCGGCCTGCCTATTGTTAACTCTAGTCCATCTCTGAACCTTTGAATCTCCCCCACTAAGCATCTTTTGAGTCAAGCTTCCCTTTACTAAACTCAACTAATAAGGAAAGAAAGCCTAAACCAGAACCACATTCTTCCTTCCAGGATTGCTGCTCATAAAGGGGTACCCTGAATAGCCGATTCCTGCTTATAAGCTTCGGACAGCTGGAAAGAAGGTAAGGAGATTCTTTCTTCTTGGGCTGACGAATGAGGGATTTGAAGCCATTTGCGCATTCTTTATTCTATTCTTCTAGGTAAGGGGATAGGATTCTTTTTCGAATGGTAATGCAGCTTGCCATTCTGTCTATTTGGCTGAAACCTACTCTGGGCGTTCAACGCGTTGTTTCAAATCATACTTTTGTTTTTTCTCCTATTTGTATATAATAGATAAGGTTCCCCTTACTTCAAAGAATAGAGTCCCTGTCTTGAATGTTTTCTAGTGAGTGCGCATTAGCCCCCGCCCCCATTTTCTTAGATAAGGATAGGGGCGACTTTCAAGCTTCATCAATCGCCGCGAACAATCGCTTTCAAGCAGGCGGACCAGTATCTCGACTGGCCAGTATAGCAGATTAGCATTCCACCACCCTTATCTGAACCTCTATCCAATAGGCGTCAGCCCCCTTGCTTGCAGATCAGGAAAAGACTTTCACCTCACCATCTCACTCTGAATCCGCAGAAGAGTATACCATATCGAACGAAGAAAAAGCAGATAGAAGAAATAGAAGCAAAGAAATAACAAGAACCAAGGGGTATAAAAAGAGAGAATGGGGTATGGTATAGGGTGAATAGGTTTGTTTCGAATTCGAATAGGTTTGCATCAAGGTACGTTTTCCAAAATGTTGATGGCTTGGAGTTCCCTATCTTTGAAGAGAAGGAGAGGACCCATTTTTGGTAATGGGTATGGTGATATCCAACTCAAAAGCCCGAACACGATTTCTATCTTTCATTCATCAATAGGGCCCTCTCTTTTGGAATTGAATCCAGAAAGAAGAGTTGAATTAATGATTTGAAAAAGAGGGCGCCCTGACAAATGATGATTTAGCCCTTTTCTTTTGGATCTACTACTCGACCCGTGTTCTGTTACAGCTTTGCCTAGCGCTTCCATCGAAAGCTTATACCTGTTGACTTTGAAGCCAATTGCCTCCTTTGAAAACATAGCATCCCGCTCTTCTCTGATTCATATGCATCTCAAGATCGACCAAGCAAGGGCTAACGTTGTGTAGTCGGGAATAGAGTTGCCGGTAACCTTTGACTTTTGCTAGCCTAAGACAAGAGGCAAGAAAGCAGAGCTAGCGAAGGGGGACCAAAAGCAAGAGCTTTTGAAGCGCGCTCTGAACCGGATTGTACTGATGAGGCAGATACGTGAATGAAGTGAGATCTTGGATTATTTGAGATTGGGCGTCAACATTGTGGGGGTTAGATCTAGGAGAAAATGAAAGGAAAGGGTAGGTTTGATTCTATTATTTCTCTTACGCTTCCGATATTGAAATAGAAATATGAAAAGATGCTTAGATTCGCTATCTAATTTCGTAATGTAAAGCGTACAGCTGATGAGAGTGAAGCCGGGGTGGGTGGTCCCACTGTTTAAATGAGGTCAAGGAAGATGATCCCTAGGTAAGACAAGAAAGAAAGAAAGTATAACGAGATGATCTATCTATGCGAGGTTCAAAATCCATAGGAAAAGGACTCTCAATAGAATCAGTGAAGGGGATAGAAGTAGACGGACAGATACGAGTCCGTAAGGCTCTAATTAAGAGTTTTTTATGTGCCAGTTGTTGGTTCGGGACCAGAGGAGCTCCTCTCTTGCTTTCGATTTCGATGTCTAAGAAGCCCGGAAGTATTCAATTCATAGGATAGCCGCCCTCTTTCAGACCCCCTTCTAAACGAGAGTCCGAAAGAGATTATCTAGTCGCAGACCAGACCTCCATAAAATAGGCTTTCACTCCCCAATCTACACCACATGCTCTCCTTTGGTCTATGATCGACTCTTCCAGAGTCTCCCCCTGTCTTGTCTCATAGTTGGTCATTTTGAACAAAAGTCATTCACTAAACTCATCTCCATAAAGAATGAAAAAGAAGGTAGGGTGCTTTCTTTTAGGTCATAAAGGGAATGTGTCTTCGCCTAAAAACCATTTCTCTTTTTCTTATAGAATTCATATGGTTCTCAAAAAAAGAGAATGGTATTGAAAGTTGCTCGTTCATAAATTCACTCGACCACTTGTTAGTCTTGCTACACTACACGACTGGAGTCTAGGGGGGGGGCAAGGTCAGTATAAGGAATCTTCCTCAAGCTAAGCTAGGTGGCTGTAATGCTTCTTGCTCGCTTGATAGCTGGCATTCACCACTGATTCTTGATTTCCCAGCGAGGACTTCTTGATTTCGTCTTGAAAAGTCTCCCCCGATCGCATAGTTTCTACGGTAAAATGCCTCCGGGGAGAAAAAAAAGAAATAGAATAAGAAAAGACTCCCACTAGGAGCAGCTATTGCTATGTCATCCCTAACTGTTAGCTCAGTTAGCGCAAAGGGAGTGAAAGCTGTCACTTCCGGAGTTAGCTCCGCTCGTGGCATAGCTCAGACAGAGTATGAGTAGTAGTAGCGATCAGTCCTTTTGCCGTTCACGACTCCGATGTTCTCGGGTGCAGATGAACAAGCGGTGTGATCTTTTCCAATGAATACCAGACCTAATCAATATAATACAAGAAATTTCTTGTTGAGTGAGATCTGTTTAAGATTCAAAAGAAGAAGCTCTTGACCTTCTTCCATATGCCAGGGTATCCGCCGTCGGTGGTTTACTAAGTCTTGGCCCTTGAGTTTAGTAAGGTAAGTAAGGGATTCTCTTTCATAAAGAACTCCGAGTGAAGGTGGCTGCTTTGCTTCTCGATAGCCAGTCCGGGACAGATTTGACCTTTCAATCAAAGACAGGATTGGATTCGAGATTCTCTTTCCGCCAGTAGGACTTGTTCAGCTGTAAGGTCAAGAAAGGGAAGGCAGTTTCATTTGGTACTTTCTTCCCGGCCTTAAAGAAAAGGACCAGGCCGAAAGGTAAGTAGCCTAAGGTGCACGAATAGTAGAGAAAGGAAAGGCTATTGGCTCCTTGACTTCCGGTTGACTCAGATGCGATTCCATTAGTCTCTTGTTTAGCGAAGAACTCTTAACTTATCGATGAATAAAGTCAAGGAGGAATAGCTAGCAAAAGTACCCAGGGGAATCCCCAAAGACATCGGTTGACCTTCAATTCAAGAGTTGGCAAGGGCAGGTTACTCTCTTGTCGGAATATCCTCACCTGGCTCAAGAGGCATTGGTTGACTCTCTTTCTAAGAGCAGAGCCAGGTAGCAGCATCGTAACGTAATATCAAGCACGTTCGCCTTTCCTTCTCTTTCGCGTGCTTGCTCTAAGTATAGGGGACAAGTTAGCTTAGCAGGTTCGGAAGAAGGCTATCGTCAAGACCTCTCAGTGCAGTGCCATATTCATATTAAGGAGAAAGGGATGAGGCTAAAAGCAGCTAGTTCACATCTTCGTTACTGGGGAGAAGTACGAAAGAGAATGCATTTCTATTCGAAGAAAGGATTTGTTCACATTCTTTCTTCTTATAGCGCTTCGCCCCTTGAATCTATCTACTCCGGCTGATATGGGTAGGGCATGAATGACTCTTGCTCTCGGTGAACTCCCTTTAGATTAAGAGAAGACAGTTCCAGCAGAATCCTAAGAAGAATGTTTGGCTGATAAATAACTCACTCCTAAAGCAAGCATTTCCCTTGCGCCTGCTATTCCCTCTTCAAGAAGTGAATCTGGATCCTCATCTTTTGAACTCCTATTGATCTTGTAAGTGATTCAGCAGGAGCCATTCTTTCAACTCAAGCCCTTCTTGGTCACATCTTCTTTCTCTTTCCTGGTAAAGCTATTCAAAGCCCCGGCCCCGGAAAGCATAGTCAGAAGGTCAAGCGAACCGGTCAACCTCACCATAGAAAAAATGGGAACTTACAAGAGGGGAAGAGTCTATTTGAACAATCAGTCTGTAATTCCGAACAAGCACTAGAAAGGTGACTCTGTGTGGGATCGATCGCCCTACTTCTTTACCTGACTAAACCAAACCAACCTCAACTGATTGAACTCAAGCAATCTCCTATGACTCAACCTTTGTTCTTGTGCAAAAGCGTCCTCCTCTTCCTGTTTTTCGAGCTCACTAACGCAAGCGGCTTCCTCAAGCGCCCCTTTTGTGTCTGTTTGCGATCGTGCCTAGCCGGGCAGTTCATCAGGAGCTGCTATCTGGGACCAAGCACTAAGCACTCGTGATTTTCTGGTTGGTAATATATAGAAAGAAAGTAGGTGTCGGGTTTGTTAGGCTATACCTAGGATCTGCCTTCCTTGTACTGTTGTAAGTTGGGAAAAGGTGCCCAAAGCCTTCTCTCTAAAGGGGCTATCTCCGGATTAGCTTCTAGAGACTCGGCCTCTGTTCTCGTGAGCTAGGTTTCATTTAATAGATAAGGCTAGGTGTTAATAGATCAGTTCGGTCTCAGAGACCGCCGAGTAGTCGTAGGTGAGTAGCTGCTATCTCCGACCGCGCAGGTGTAATAAAAGAAAGAAAGTCGTGGTTTGGTTTTTTGTATATAAAAGGATCTGCCTTCTTTGTACTTAGAGGTGCGAGAAGGTGCTGACAAAGAACCCCAGGTTCTAAGAGAAGATCTATTCCTATCTTCAAGAAAAGAAAGGGTAGTCTACGCCCGTGCTTTCCAACAAAATCCCCTGGGAATCTGTCCCCGAGCGTGCTGGCTTTCCTACTATATGTAGAGATCTCTCAGTGGCTTGGTTCTCGTGGAGCTAAGCGAAAAGTCGGGTGTTGGGTCTCTCAAATCAAAGGCGGGCTTAACGGGGCAGGACACCTTACCTTATCGGACGGGGTTGGCTTTCAGGCTTGGGAACTTGATTTGATTGGCGGGGTTCTGGATACCTATATGACTTCTCCTTCTATTCTAAGAAACCAACCAAAGGGAAATAGTTCATGCGGAGTGGGACCGATAAACCAGACAACTTGGAAAGCCTTCTTCTTCTTATTAGTAGACTGAACCCCCCAAAATTCCTCAAGCTCAAGCCCGAAAAGCAAGAAGGAAAAGTCCTGTCCTCACTTTCAGAGGGAATTGGGGAGCTGAGCTGGGACCATGACTTTGGAATGGAGCGAAGGGAAGCAAACTCACTTAGGCAGCTCGAAGCACAGGGAAGGTATACCGATTAGTCCCACCCTGGAAAGCATAGTCAGAAGAGAAAGCGAACCGGGGTCCTCTATTTCAGATATTTACGAAGGAATGCCCGACTCCTTATCTTGTATCTATAGCAAAGGGGAGCGGTACATTATGCGAAAACAGTTATGGCGCTAAATGAACCGATACGAGATCTATGCCAATTTCATAGAGCTAGTCTACTACTAATAATCAAAATAAGGCATATATATATTAGGTTCCTCAAATCACTTCTCCTAAAATGGGATCCATTTATGCCTTATTGACGCGCACTGGTCTCTATCGTATCGATCCAGGGGGAAGAATCTTGGTCCAAACCCCCGGTATAAAAGAATTCACTAGAAAAAAAAAGGCATCTGAGAAATCGTCTGATACGAGAGATAAGCTATCCCTGATATACAGAATCGATTTCATAGGAAGACATGCGCCTTTCTTGAAAAAAGAGTAACGTGAAGCCTTTTTTTGGATTGATTTGAAGGAGGCCCTTATCCTACTTATTTGTTTGACGAGTGCGGCTTTCCAATATGATGAGAAGGAAGTCTCGGAATCGGACAACCTATTATTCTCTTAGGCACCTTTTCATGCTTATCTGTTATAGGGCGAGTGTCTAAAGAAGCCCCTTGTTGTTATGTAGGGTCATTTTTTCGATTTCTTTCTTTGTTATGCCAACCTTTTCCACTATATGTTAGGTGAAGAGCACAGCTCTCACTAATTCAGAAAAAAGAGCTACAAATCAAACAAATAGACCGGTGGTTTGTAAGTCGTATTTCGTTATTCGATAGCTTCATCCAAATACATTTTGTTCAGTGTCCCGAAGTGTACATAGGGATTCTCAACTCTTCGAGTGCGAGAGATATATTATCTTCCTTTAGTTTTATATGACCTGTAAACGACTTGTAAATCTAGAATATCAAGGGGCCCCTTCCGATCGAAGAAGTCAAGGCTCTGTCAGGAGTCGACAGCAAGGCCCGGGAGTGGATCGACCACTAGGGAGATAGAGAGGGCTGTTCGTCTCGGCTAATCCATTAGGGTTCTATATATACGTGTAAATGGTTTAATACGACTTGCTGATAGGAATAGGAGCAGGGCTCCCTTTATCAATCTCAATGGACGTGGGAGCCTTTGAATCAAATCAATAAAGGGCGGGAAGACGACAGCCACCTATCCTTCTCTCTAAGCAAAGTCAATTTCAATGAAAGTCGGACGAGAAGGGAGATGAAGCCCTGTTGAATAACAAAGGCCCACAAGTTGTGAGCCCAAGCAGCCTTAATTAAGTAAGATAAGAGAGGTGCGCTGCGCTCATAAGGTTGATTGAGAAGCCCGTTCCCTGTGAGTCCATGAAGCGTTCAATCAAGAGATACTCGCTCATAAAAGAAAGTAGGGTGTCATATAGGGGGAATTCTATGAATCGAAGGTTGCGCGTCCAAGTAGTTAACTAAGAGATATTAGTGCATCTTCTCATAGGCCGCATCTATATATATATGTAGTATAGGCCCTACCAACACTCTGTTTCGAATAGGGTATTCAGTATGCGGTACTGCATTGGAAAGAATGAATGGACGGGGGTGATTTTTTGTGTGGGTGAGCACTCGTTGAATAAGTAGGACTGGGAGTTTTCTGAAAATCAACGGAAAACACGGGAGAGATGGCACAGCTTATCTGTCTTTCTGGACGACTCCCCCTAAGCGAAGCGTATTTGAATCAAAAGAGGCTCCATCTAAGTAGAGAGAAATTTGGAGTCCTTTTCTTCAACTCATCCTTCTTCTTTAAGATAGGGCGGGAGAGAGAGCTTTTCACTCACTCCTATTTGATCGTGGTTTATTAAATTGCTTCATTTCATTATCAAATCCGAATGGAACTACGGAGATTGAATAAATAGCTACCAATCAATCATAGGCACTCACTAGATGGCTTAACATGCGCAACCCGCGCTGCAGTTTTCAAGCGCCAATTCATTCATTAAAGAAAGATTAGCGCAATCACTATCACTATTCAATCTATAAAAGCGGAGCCTTCTTCTCCAAAGAGACTCACTTCTAGGGGAGCGGGGGAGGTCAGGAACAAAGACGGAGAAAAGGGATTGGCTTTCTATTCCTATTTCTTTGGTTGGTCTTCCGGTGGCGATTCCAATTCCAAACATCATTCCTACTAGTTAGTTGAGGGCATAGTGACTAGCGGACCTACCTACTAGCTTTCTTAGAAGCTGCCTTTGATTAAAGCTCACTTGGAACGTCGCTCGTTAGGAAGCACGCCGGAAAGCCCCATTCGTCCCCTTAACCGAACCTGAACGGTTGCGCTGGAATTCGTTTCGCTCGTAAATCAGAACTCTAAGAATGACGTTTTTCAAGTTTTCAGAATAGGTTCTGATTTTTAGGCATAAACATCCAGAAGCATGCAAGCGCCCCTACACATAAAATGACCCTAAGAGTCACCTGCGCAAGGAACCTCGCCGTCGTCCCCTAAGCCTACCCTTCGACCTGTACCCCCTCCCCAGCCGAAACCCGAACTCTTATAAACTAAACCCCTCAAAAGAGTGCGTGAGTCATTCATGCACCGCAGAAGCTATTCCTTCATGAGCGCTTACCTCCTATGAGAGTGTCCGGTTCTGATGGCGCCTATTCAAACTATCTAATAGTGGGACGAAGTACTTCCCCTCTGACGCACGAGTGCCACGATCTCAATAAGTAGCCCAACCAAGGTTTGGGCATATGAATTCTATAAGAAAAAAAGAAATGGAGTAGGAAAGCATAATTGGAATCCTCATAGCGGAGTAAGAGCAGTAGCAAACGTAGCGTAATCCGAAACTCTCTGACTCTGGGTGGGCATCAGAATAGAAAGCAACTGGCGCCGGTACAACCCAAGCAACTGGATCTCTTTGAGTCTTTTCTTGCAGATCCTCGAGTTGGTACTTCTTTCTCTTCTTAGGAAAGGAAGCGGCCCAGGCTTTCCGTCCCTGACCCACTAAATACAACAAAAGACCCCAATCGCATAAGCGCCCCTACACATAACTAAGATTCGTCACCTTCTCTCCTTACCCGATGCATGCTTCTAGTTACCAATCTTTCGTCGACTTATTGAATCCCCCTTCGGTCAATAGCCTTTCCTGGTAGTCTAGGGTCCCTGGTTTGCTTCCCGTCAGCCATCCTCATCCTGCCCCTCTGTTATCGAACTCTTACTGAAAGACATTTTGAAACTAACACTTACACTTCTACTTTTCCTCACGGACCACTTCTGTCCCCGCATAAGCAGCACCTGAAAGAGTCAAAGATACCACACGATTATATAGCCAAAAACTCTGACTCAAACAGCAAGAGGAGCTGGAGCTGTAGTAGCTTCTGGTGTGGGGGCTGCTGGAGCAATAGGAATTGGTGTCGGAGCATGAACAATTCAATATGAAGAGCCTGACCACCGAAGCATTTGAATGACTTTCTACAGAAGAGAGCATCAACTTCAATACACAAACAAAAACGACTACTGGCATTTCTTTTTCATTAGATTAGGTCCTTATACGTCATAGATAAGGGGCTGCTCTTCGACGAGTGAGCTTATGCTGCCGTTCCGCTCTATTTAGGTAAACACCATATCCCAATCTTCGGCTTAGGCGTATCGGGAGTGAACAAGCAGAGATTCTTTCCGGGATGACAAGAGGAGACCTGTTTCCATTTTGATAGAATTTAGAGATAGACCTGCTAAGGGTTACATAGGATCCCGTGATGAGGGGATTTCTCGAGTCGTAGAGCTTTCCGATTGAAGAGATGGGATCGGGTTCCTTGCCTTGTGATGGTTCCTGCGGGAGGCGGGCGAGACTCTTCAGCGTAACAGACGATGGACGAGAGGCAGACCATTCACAAAACCAAAAAGTATAGACGAGAGACAAAAGACTCTTCACCATAACTGATGGACAAGGCCCGCCTCGATTCGATTCGGATATATTCTCAAGTCTGCACGTCACCTTTCTTTATTCGGGGACTTCTTGCCCCCAATATATAAGCCATTTAAGGTAATGAATGGGAGGGAGAGAATTTCCTATATGTACTCTCCGATTCTCATTTCCTTCATCATCTTTTTGCACTTGATTTGTGGTACCTTTTCGTTGTCCTTCATTTTGAGTCATCATTCCGCTTTTCCTTTCTTATGACTTTTCTTGACTTGTCTTGGTGAATCAACCAGAACCCAATGAATAATGCGGGTCTTCGTTCCACTATTTCACTAGCCAAATAAATAGGATGAAAAGCAGCAAGCCCATAGGAAGTTGTAGCTCAGTCTATCTTTCTGTCCAGAATGAATGCCCAACGGAACCTACTCCACTGAATCGAGGTACTTCCTCGTTTTTGGCATAAAGCCCAACAATTGCTTAACGAATGTATCTAAGGCTATCAGATATACCGATTTGCTTCAGTTAGAAATTTGGCCGAAAAGCGGGTTCTTCACATGCTTTCGCTTGACTTGAAGCTGAAGGAACTTATTTGACCCTATTTGAAAACTGTAAAATAGTAGACCCGCCCACTGGAATAAGAAGTCGAGCAGACCTAAATGAGTCCAACTTTTTTCGCTGACGCTGAATAGTTCAAGCAAAGCCAGGCCAAAAATAGGAGTCAATAAGATAAGGAAAGGAGTCAGGAATTTGGAGATGTACAAACAAAGACAGTTGCTGCTTCTGATCTATCTTATTCCGAAGAAAGCCTGAGGGCACTCTTCCTAGCTGCTCTTGCACATGATCTTTTGACTCCGCTTCTTTATTTCACTTCTGCTTTAGGGACAACCTATTTCCATTGGTTTCTGACCCTCGAGTACAGAGCTCTTTCCTTTCGGATCTTGCTTTCACCCCCTAACATTGAAGACTCTAATGAGTAGTCTACTTTGCTTGAAGTGCCCTTTAGCCTAGTATGTAGACGGAATCGCTTTCCAATTCAGAGGAGTTGCTCTGTCATTAGCTAGCCCTCGGAGTACCTTTGTTTTGTCTAGCCCAGGTTTCTCAGATTCTTTCCTCTGGGATGACGGAAAGAGATCGAAGCTCTCTCTTCTGACGATGGTTGGAGTTGACGTCAGTCAAAGTCACTTTGCATTTAAAGCTAAATAAGAAATTGGAAGACCTTCGCTTGATGAAGCCTATCGGAAAAGACAAAACGAGGATGATCATCTGATTTGACCTGATCCTTTCTTATCTAGTTATTTCGAATCTGACTCTCTTGAAACGGGCCAGCTAACTAAGTGTCGTTTTTTCGAGTGCATTTAATCAATCGATCCTTGGTTTACGTGTGTAGGATGACTCCCGGATCATTTTCAAAAAGCCGAAGGCAAAATGCCAGTCAAAGAAAACTGACTAGCGGCCGGAAAAAGACAAAAAAAAAAGGCGTAGGATTGTTCGCTTTGAGAGGATACCCTTTGTTATCCTTATGTGGTACTCGACCGGCTATACTTTTTGGATGACTTTTTTTTTGGCGAAGGGAGCTTTTTGTGTGATGGGCATTTGAGTTTGATTTGCTTTCTTAAGCGGATCCGCTGACCCGAGTGCTTGCCTAAGCCCTTTGTATCTGTTTCCAGCTTGATATGGCCCCGGGCCTGAGATTGTCATACCACTCGTAGGCAGGACCTTCGAGGGAAAGAGGAAATTGTCTCAATGGCAAAGACCCATTTTGTGGCACCACCAGAGTCATTTCTGTGAGTCCGGATGATGCCAGCTTCTGAAAGATTCTGATTTGGATCCAAACATTACATTAATGGGTCGGGTATTAGCATACGATATATATATAGGCCTGCGATGCATTGGCATTCTAAACCAATCTCTTGGTATTGGACTTATCAATCGCTTTAT
>JAJTVC010001539.1:0-23708 GCA_022433055.1 Begonia peltatifolia | reverse complement strand
GATAGATTGGAATGTGAGAGATTAGTTGAGAAATTTGATGGATTTTGACAAAAATAGAGGGGGCGAGAATTTTGGATGAAAACCAATTCTGTTTTGGGGCAATTCGATCAAGTTGTGGTCAAGCATTTTAAATTCTGTTTTAGTGTGTTAAATTAGGTTGTTAGAGGAGCGTTTAGCTACCAAAATCGTTCGATTCTGATAACCGAAGCAAAAGTTATGTGCATCAAAATTTTATGTCGAGTTTTCGATCAAGTCAGTTTAGTGAGCGATTTTGGTTAGTTTGTGGCACGTTAAGTTAATGGTAGTGATTTTGAGTATGAGTTAAGTTTTTAGATGAGTTGTGACAAGAATTGGTTTTATGTTTAGGTTGAACAAGATTTTGGTGAAGTCGTAAAGCTTAGGACGCTAGGTAAGTAGTGCATGCATGTGTGGGCCTACACTAAGAACATTAGGATTGTGTTGTTTGATTGTGATGTGCGTGCGTATTGTTTGACATGCATCATGTTCTAAAAAGAGTACAAAAATGATTTTGAGCATGTTTTTGACTAAGTAGTGGCGAGAGGCGTGGTGGTGGTACCGCAGATCCTGCTCAGGGAGGGGGCCGGTGCATAACCAACTACGAATTCTGCTCGGGGAGTGGGCCGGCGGGGCCGTCACGCGGCGGGTATGTGTTGACGATGTGGATGATGGATGGTGGCGCCGCAGATCCTGCTCAGGAGTGGGCAAGTGCATTACCAGTCGCAGATTACGCAGGGTGGGCCTGTGGGTTGTCGTGAAACGTGTATGTGTGGCATGTGGGTCTCATTACTAGGGAGTTCGGGACAGTGGCAACGTGTCAGGGTGTAGCGTGGCACGAAGTTCACCCTCATCCTAGCACGACGGCACTACGCATCGCAGATTGTGACAACATGAGCGTGAGTATAGAGACTGTATGGAATAAGATTGCATTGTCGGTCTTACTTTCATATCTCAATACTTTCTAAGCATTAATCTTCTATTGTGTGTTCTGTAGTGTAGGTGCAGAGGTTTCCGTTGTTGAGATTCAAGAGCCCAGTGCTGAGCATTTGGGCAGGTGGCGATGTATGACCGAGGCACCTGATGGCAGACTGTTAGAGGTACCCGACCCGTGGAGGTGGTAAGTTTCGGTGAGGTGTTCGGGATTTTTTCCTTTGTTGTATTTTGGGGACGGTTTGGTTTTACCTGATATTTTAGTGTATAGATGTCGATTTTCCTGGTTGTTTAAGTGGTTTTGAGAACGCGTGTATATATTATATGTACGAGCATTGTATTGCTCTATACTTTGGATTTTCTTCATCAATAGTTGTCAGGTTTATTTCCTTCCACTCTGTTTTACCTTCGGTGATTTCTGGATGGTTTTGGTTGATGTACTTTGGGAATTTATATGGTGTATTGTTTGCACGCTGGAGTTAGTAGGTACAGGTATTACTCTGTGGAATTTTTGGGAGAAAGGTGAGGTGTTGGGAAGTTCGAGCGCGTGGGGCGCGCTAACCAGGTCAAGGGCGCTTCCAGAGAGCGTGGCAAGGCTGCAAGGTGCATGGGGCACGCGGCACTACAATCGCGCCCGGGTCGTGCGGCGCCGAGAGCGGGTGTGCAAACGCAGATATGCGACGCCGAGGCAAGGCGCGCAGGGCACACGGCGCTGAAGCCGTGTGCATGATGCCGTGGCGCCGAGATGGGTGTGCACACGGCGCAGGAAAGGCGTGCGCCAGGCACCTCGTGTCGGGGGCGTGCGGCGCAGTGTCGAGTGTAGGGCACCATGTCTAGGGCGCGCGGGCGGGGCTGGCAGCGCCAGTGAGGGGTACGCGCTGGGCATTTTTTTAGGCGCGCTACGCCGTGTCGGGGGCACGCAGCGCAAGGCTGTGAGCGCGCGCTGGGGCGTTGAAAGTTAGGTTGATTTTTTGGCAAGTCGAGATAGTGATCCGTTCTAGTCAAGCGTTGATGGATTTAATTAGTAGCTATAGTTTTAGTACGTAGAGTGAGTTGTGAGATGAGTTTTAATATGAATTTGTTATGTAATATATGTTGAGCCAGAGGAAGTGATAGAAATGACCACTACGGAATGCTAGGACGCCAGGTAAGTAGTGTTTGCATGTGCATTGCCCTTATGGGCCTACACTATGGGACAGTAGGAAGGTATTGTGTGTTTTGCATGTTTTTGTTCAGTCATGCATCATGTTTTGAAAGGCGTAACGAAAATGAATTTGAGCAGGGTTTTATATGCGAACGTGAAGTGTGACTGCGGTGGTAAGAATGATGTATGCGTGGGTAGCTTTGGCCCCGTTGCTAGAGGAACCGGGACGGTGGTAACGTGCCAAGGGGTGGTATGGCGAGTGCGTGCAGCCTCCCTAGAATGGCTGATGCGGTGTGTGTGTGTGGTGGTGAGCAACTCTGGTCCCGTTGCTAGAGAAACCGGGACGGCGGCGACGTGCAAAGGGGTGGTGTGGCAAGTGGGTTAAGCCTCCCCTTGGAATGGTTACGGCGTGTGGAGTGACGCGTGCGTAAGGCTTGTTGGCCTCGTTGATGGAGGAACTGGGATGGTAACGACGTGCTAATGTGTGGGTGGCGAGAGAGTCTAGCCTCACCATGGTGAGGCAGTACAACGCAGCACAGGTTACTAAAACATGAGTGAGAATATAGAGACTGCATGTGATAGGATTGCATTGTCGGTTTTACGTTTCCTATTGTACTATTTACTGAGCGTTAAACTTATGTTATGTGTTCTGTGGTGTAGGTGCAGAGATCACTAATGGTGAGTTCCGAGAGCCAAGTTACGACGAGTAGGCAGTTGGCGGCGTGCTACCATGTGTCGCCGGATGGAGTATGTGTTAGGGCGACCCGACTTGTGCGGTGAGGTTGGATGGTAAGTTTTGAGGGATTGTATTTTATGGAGTCCAAGTCAACGTGTTGATTTTGAAGTATAGGTGGGTTTGAACGCTAATAGTCGGAATTGATATATAGTTGTATTTTGAAACTACATGAGAGATTTTGATTGAAGAATCCAGGTTTTTTTTTTACTTGGTTATTTTAATTGTGGAAGTTTTTGTCGTTCGTTTTCTTTTACACTGATGTTTTCTTTACGTTGCTGGTGCAAGGTGTCAATCGGTATAAGTAGGTGTCGATCAAATTAGACAAATGTCGATCGCGGGGGTTGATCTACCTTGACATAGCCAAACGATGTGTTGACCGGTGTATTTAGATGTCAAACAATTAGTGTAAAAATGGTGAGAGTGTCGACCACGAGGCTCGACAGACGCGGGCAGAGAGCATTAAATTGTCGACCTGTGAAGGTAGGTGTCGACCGCTCTGTGTGATGAGCGTAGAAGTGTCGACCACGAGGTTCGACCGGTGTGGACAGAGAGTACTATGTTGTCGATCGGTGAAGGCAAGTGTCGACCGCTCTGTGTGATGAGTGTAAAGTGTCGACGACGAGGTTCGACTGGTGCGAGCAAAGAGCATTAAAGTGTCGACTAGTGAAGGTAGGTGTCGACCGCTACATGCAAGTGTCGACCGGTTCCTCTTTATAATGTTTCTAAAAGTGAAGTTTTATTTAAACTGATTTTTATTAAGTCTTGTGCTGCGATGAGTTAAAACATTTTTAAAATTTTGTTTTAAGTCGAGGTGATGAGTAAGTGTACGGTTGGTGACCCAGGTCCGGGGACAACTGGGGGGTGCTACAGAGGTGGTGATAAAGTAGAGTGAGCTGGAGACCGCGTGGGTTTTCGGGGCGTTACAATTTTAAATGACATCGTCTTAAGACGATTAATAAATTTTAAACGTTTCTCGAAAAATATTTTTTTAGTGCGAGTACCTAGTCGAGTGTGGGTTCCGAGTTTAGACAACTCGAGTCAGTACGAGTCAGTAGTTCAGATTGGAGAACTGGGTTCAGATAATGGTATCAGAGTCACGGGGTCGACGTCGTTCACTGGATTAGCTAACACCACCAGCCACTTCATGGGTGTGCTCCACCAACTGTAAGTATTTCTTAGAACCCTCGTAATTTCTTTTAAACTTAGATATTGTTGTGTACAGGGTTAGCGTCATGGTTAGACAGCCGTGTAGATTATAGATGAAAGGGATGATGCCATTAGGCGGCTCACTGAGTTGGTCGACCGCCAGTCTCGGCAGCTGGAACGGTTTATAAGTGGAGAGGACTAGGGCCATTCTAGTGGTAGTGCTTCGACAGGTCATGGTGGGGATAGATTTCACAGACTTCGGCCCTCAGTATTAGATAGACTATCTCTAGATGCTCTTAGTGCTGAGAGGTCAATTCGTAGTATGGAAGATATGATGGATTACGCCAAAGTGGACAATCGGGATAGAGTGCCTAGTGCGGCATTCCACCTAACCAAAGATGCCAGGTTTGGGTGGGATTCAGTGAAGGCCGCTAGAGATGTGAAAGCTATGACATAGGAGGAGTTCAAACCAGTGTTCTTCGACAAATATTTCAGCCAAATGGTTAAGACCCAATAGATGGTGGAGTTTGCCCAGTTACAACAGACGACTTCGGTGGCAGAGTATGTGACGAATTTTGAAGCGTTATCTCAGTTTGCCAACCATTTGGTGAGCCAGAATGAAAACAAGGTGCACCAGTTTGTATATGTACTGAAGCCAGAAATCTATATGGATGTAAGGATAGTGGGGACACAGGGTCTGCCCTATGAAAGCATGGTTGCAAAAGCCTCAGACATAGAAAAAGCCGAGATGAAACTTCTTAGCTACAGGGAGCCGCCTGAAGAGCAACCAACATGGATTTTCAGAGAGATATTGCCTCAACAGGGTGGTGGAGGGCCATCGTTGAGGGCATGAAAAGACCTAGTGATAGTCAGAGTAGCCAGGGAAGCAGCAAGCGACCACAGAGACCAGGACAATTCCCTCTATGTCCAAAGTGTAGGAAGAACCACCCCGGGGAGGGCAGGATAGACTCGGTTCGATGTTATAAATGTAATGAGACAGGTCACATTGCTAAGGATTGCCCGAAGATGAATCTGATTCGATGTTACAATTGCAACGCGTCAGGTCATTTCGCAAGGAATTATCCAGCTTTGAGCAAGACCTCAGTGGGAGGAGCACCGAGGGTCTTTGCTCTTACCGAGCCAGGCGATGCTTCCCAGCCATCGATGATTTCAGGTAGCATTCTTATTTCAAGCGCTGCGGCTTATACTCTTACACTAACCGATCGACACCTACAGACCCCGGTCGACACTTCATTTCTCTCTGTCTGCATAGATTGAACCTTGCGGTCGACACTCTCACTGATTTTACACTAACCGGTCGACCCCTAAAGACATCGGTTGACACTTTATTTCTCTCTGCCTGCATAACTCGAACCTCACGGTTGACACTCACATTCCATTTCACACTGACCGCTGGACACCTATGGACTTTGGTTGACACTTTGCACCAGGAGGATAAAAATAATGATAGTTCGAAAGAAAACGAACTGCAAAATCTTTCTCAATTAAAACCACAAAGTGAAGACCTATATTTTTAAGGCAAAATTCCATGAGTACTTTAAAAAAAAACACAACTATACACCAATCCTGACTATGATCGTGCTAAAACAAACCTATATCTTCAAAATCTATACACTTGACTTATACCTCGCAAAATACAACCCAAAATGGGCTACCATCTAGCCTTGCTCCGCGGGTCGGGCCGCCGTGATGAACTCCACCTGCCAGTATATGGTAGCACACCGCCAACTGCCTACTCATCCTGCCTGGGCTCTCATAACTCACCAGTACGTATCTCTGCACCTATACCACAGAACACACGACATAAGCCTAACGCTCAGTAACTAGTGCAATATGAAACGTAAAAACCATCACTGCCATCCTATCACATGCAGTCTCTACACTTAAGCCCATGTTGCTAAACTAGTTCCGCGTGGTACAGCCACACTATGGTGAAGGTGAACTCTCTCGCCACCTCACACTCTGGCACATCGCCATCGTCCCGATTTCTCTAGCAACGAGGCCTTCAAACTGTACACACGTGCCACTCAATTCACCGCAACTATTTCAGGGTGAGGCTGGACGCACTCGCCACGCCACCCCTTGACACGTCGCCACCATCCCGATTCCTCCAGTGACGGGGCCATAGTTGCCCACCACCACACACACACCGCAGCAGCCATCCCAAGGTGAGACTGGACGCACTCGCCACACCACCCCCTGGCATGTCGCCACCATCCTGGTTCCTCCAGTAACAGGGTCAAAGCTGCCCACACACACATCGTTCTCACTGCCACACATCACAGTTTACATTCGCAGATACAACCATGCTCAAATTCATTTTCGCTCCCTTTTCAAAGCATGATGCATGTCAAACAATACGCACACACATCACAATCAAACCACGTAAATCCTAACGTTCCACGATGTAGGCCCTCCTGGGCAAAACACATGCATATACTACTTACCGAGTCTCCTAACCTTTTCCCGATGCACGACTTCACAAAAACCTGGTTCACTTAAACATGAAACCAATTCCTCTCAAAACTCATCTAGACACTCAACTATTACTCAAAACCACTACCATTAACTTCACGTACTACAAACAAACCAAAATTGCTCACTAAATCAAATTTCAATCAAAAATCCACATAACTTCCGGCGTGCATAACTTTTGTGTCGGTTGTCGGAATCACTTGATTCTAGCGGCTAAACTCTCCACTCATAAACTAGTTTAACATAATAAAAGAGAATTTAAAATGATTAACCGTAGCTAGGGTAGAAATCCAAAAATAGAATAGGCCTTAGGGTCTAAAATCCTCCATTCTCAGTCTTTCAGTAAAACTCAGCACATTCCTCATCAATCTATTGCATTTATTGTCAACAATTTATAACAATCGATAATAACTTCAATGAACACTCCAACCATAAGACCCTAATTCTCTATCCATCAAATTTCTCATCAAACTCTCCCGCCAACCAAAACTAAACCAAAAATCTACTTCACCGTTGAAATAGAGCAGGAAACTGATATCAACGTTTGTTGAACGTCGTCGGAAGGAGAAATCGCCGTGGGAGGGCTTCCCTTCCTTCCTCTTCCTCTCGGTGAACGAACGAAGAAGAGGAAGATTTCTTCTTCCCCTTTCATTCATTTAAAATAATTATATTAATTAATATAATTAATTCAAATTACTTTTTTGATCTCACGCTTTAACCTTTCAGTTAAACTATCATTCGGATCACGTTCGGCCAGAATTCTACAAACGTTTCTTGCCCATTAGCCTCGAATTAATCCCCACCTAACTTTACAAAATTTCCGCTCTCCATTCTTACTCGAACCCCATCGCTTATCACCTCGATAACTCAAAAATTGATATCACGAAAATACATGGTGTTGTAGTCTCTCTGTCTCTCTCGCTTTCTCGAAATCAGTTAAAAAATGTTGACACTTTATTCTAACCTTCGATGGAGGCAATTCGGACACAACCTTCTCTCTCTCTATCTTGTTCTCTCTCAAAATCTCTTCATGAATGTTGGAACTAGATTCCTACCTTTGATCAAGACGATTCGTACGCAACCTCCTTTCTTTCTCCCTCTCTTTCTCTCTCTTCTGCTGACTCTTTCTGTCTCTCCCTCTCTCGAAATCGCTCCCTCTCTCTCTGTCTCTCCCTCTCTCGTTCTTTCTCCCTCTCTCGAAATCTCTTTATGAATGTTGAAAGATTATGACCTTCGATGACATTCCAAGGAGGCCTATGATGAGATCATAAACTAAGGCCAATTTACTTAATTTTTTTACTAATGAGTTTATTTTTATGGCAGAAGTTGATCTCATTAGAGATATCACATTGGAGCCCAATTTGGAGGACATTTGTGCTCCATAGGCCCACACACGGTCTCAAACTCGAGACCATAATTTAACTTAACAATGTTCTTACACACTTGTCTCGTTTGCAGATAATGATTCGTGTGAAGACTTGGAGGACACCTTGGGAGACTTGAATTGGAAGATCAAAGCCATAGATATGGACCAACCAAAGCACCTCGTTACGTGGAAGATAAAGTGAGGCGACCAAGAGGCTCAATGGGAATTTGTCTTCCTGAGCTATGAAATGTAACGACTTGAGTACTATAACCCAGATCATTACTCTTTTCATAACTTATTTTTAGAAAATTCACGTAAAATTTAAAATTTTCTTCCTTGACTCAAAATAACATCAATTAAAACATTTAAACTTAGTAGCGAAAGACTTAGAGACTTGTAAAAATCTTTTGTTTAAACCCAAATTGATATCATATAAACAAAACGTAAAAACAATATTTTATTTTATTTAAAATCACTGTTCATCCAAATTTAGGGGCAATATATCGCCATTCAGGGCGATTCCCATTTCGATTCCTTCCTGCAAATTTTCTGAAAATCCAACAGCATAACGTTTGAATTATTGAACTAGAAAAACCAAACAAACCATCAGAAAAACTAACAAAATATTTCTATTTAAAACTCAAAACTTATCAACATTCATTTTTGTCCAAAACCATCCAGAAATTTATAATGCATCAAAACAGTTTTCTAAAATATATAAACATAAACATTATATACATATCACTTGTTTCAAAACATTACTTCAAAACATACGTTTCTCTATTATTAAATCGCCCTAACAAATAGTTTGATAGACGAATGAGCATAATCCTCCAACTGCCACCTAATCTCGCAAATGCTCGAGAATCTCATCAGCTAACTTTTCGTCACCTACATCACAGAACTTAACTAATAGCCTAATGCTAAGCAAGTAATGAAATAATGAATGAAAACAGTTCACATAACTCATATCCTAGCATATGAAATTTCTACATTCTCATTTCGTTTTTGTTTTCGTTTTCATTTCCGTTTCGTTTTATTCATTCATTCTCTTTCTATTCTCTTTTTCTTTACACACTTAGATTGAGTAGGCACACATCACGGTCCACCTCATGGGACGGCCAAACTCGCTCTAGAACGTTTTCATTTTCATTTCCGTTTCTTTTTATTCATTCTATCTCTTTTCTTCACATACTAGATTGAGTAGGCACATCTCACGTTCCATCTCACGAGACGGCCAAACTTGCTGTAGAAAGAATAGGCACACCTTACGGTCCACCTCATAGGACGACCATACTCACTTAAAGTGGGTGAAAAGGAGGTACACCTCGCGGTTCACCTCATGAGACCCACTCTAACGTAGTCTTTGACATACATTTCATATTATTTCATTCGTAATATTTTACATTGTACCACGCCATTTCATAAAAATTATGAAAAATTCTTTTTCGTTTCATTTTCTAAATCATGATCATAAACCTAACATTTTGTGATGTAGGCCCGAAGGCAAAGCACATATATACACTACTTACCTGTATCCGTAAGCAACTTATCTCAATCCGTACACTAAACCTTTGACACCTTAAAAATCCTGAAGTATAAACAACATCTAATAACTTCTATCACATAACATAATAAAAATGAGTACATATAAACACATTCACTAATTCGAAGCATCCAATTAAATCATTTATGCATCAATTCATATATTTTCTTAACAAATTCTAGGATTTACCATTTTATTGTCCAACTTCAAAAATTCGTAACAATTCACATACTCGTCTGAATTTGGTGATTCAGAATGTTATACAATCTTCAAGGTGTCTAGTTTCTAATGGTATAAAACATTTATCAAACCAAGGACAACATCACAACTGAAATTAACAAAACAAAAACTACCCTGTACATGGCTCTAAATTCTAGTTTTTATGAAACTTTTAACCAAATTCAAATATTCGTAATAAATTGAATATATGTTCAAATTCAATTATTCAAAATGCTATGGACTCCTTAAAGGGTCTACTTTGAATTCTAAAGTTAATTTAGAAATAAAAAACCATCAAATCATTGAGAATTACCAAAACCAAACCATCCTAGAAATTTTTTCCAAGTTTTGTACAATAGATTCAAAAATACGTAACAAATTGAATATAGGTCCGAATTTGATGATTCAAAATGTTATAGAAACCTCAAAGTGTCTAGTTTCTAATGGTGTAAATTATTTATTAAACCAACATCACTAGCTTAGGCGAATGAATGAAAAAGTGGACCTGCCTGTGCTTAATTTACAATTCCAGATTTCATCAAACTTTCAACAAATTTCAAAAATTCACAATAAATTCAATACTTGTTCGAATTCAATCATTCAAAGTGTAATGTATACCTTAAGATATATAGTTTCTCATATTGAAATCCATTTAATAAACGAAATACAACATCATAGCCAAATTTAACCAATTCAGAAACTGTCCTTTAAAACCGTAAAATTTTGATTTTCTGCAACATCTTCCAACACTCCATTTCATTCCAATAAAAACCATCAATCACGCTTATATAACTAAATCAAGCATCAAATGGATAGAAATCTAGCAACCATAAAGGAAATTTCATGCGTTTATTATCATCCATAAAATCCGATAAAACTCACCAATAAAACCATCAAAATTTGCTAACTACAAACCTTAAGAAATAAATAATTTTTTTTATTTTACTTTGACAATCCTTGAAAACTTGAGAGGAAAAATGAAGTTGGCATGAGGGTTTCAGTAACTGATAAAGGAGAGAGAGCTTCACGGAAGAAAGAAAATGGTCTTCCGTAAACATCACATTTTTACGTTACTCTTTGCCAAATATCTAAAAACTGTCAAGGTGGCAAAATCTCATTTATCCACCACTTAATCTCTCTCTCACTGAGTTTTAATCTTCAGCAGGTGAAGCCATAAGCAATCCCACGGTTGAGGTTTATGAAACAACCTTTTGACTAAATAACTCTTTCTTTAACTTTTTCATCAATCTCTTTCTTCATTTCTTTAAAGTTTGACTCACCAATAGCTATGCTCATTCTCTTTATTTTGACTAATAAATCCGTATTCACTCTCTTGTTAAATAACCTGTAAATCTCCTTTCTCGTTTACTTTCTAAAATTTGACTTCATCAATTTTCTTTTTTCTTTCATCTTTTCAACGTGTAAGCATTTTTCAAACATCAACCTTTAATTTAGTTAATTAACCACACTTAATGAATCATAATGATTTTGTAACACCTGAGATTTCTGTTGTATAATTTTTATATTTACGTGATGGTAAATAGCGGAGTTCAAGTCGGAATCGAGAGAAAAAAATTTGTACAGTTAAGTAAAAGATTATTTTGATACCAATGAAAAAGATAAAATTATAAAATTTCGACCGGAAATGGATAGAATGACCGTTTGTGTAAACGATTATAGATTGAGGGCAAAAAAATAATTATGATTAATTATATATAAAAAAATGTGAGGGAGGAGAAAAACCTCCCTGTTGTTTTCTTTTCCCCTCCCCCTCCCAGTTATTTCTCTTTCCCCTGTGCGAGAAAACCCTCCTGCCTTCTGTTCTTCTCTTTCCAGCTATGTTTTCTTCTCCGATTCTTCATCAACATTCAGATTTTCGGTAAGTTTGAGTTAGCTTTTGAGTAGATACTTAGCCCTTTAGTGTTTTGAGCTATAAAAATAAAGTTAGAGAGATAGTTGGATAGTTTGGTAAAACCCTGGGAGGGAGATACGAATTTGGAGATTTGTAGTTGATTTTTATTCATGTATTGTTGTTTAACCTAGATGTAGGAGTAGATTACGGATTTTTATGGAAAAGATTGAGTATTTGGATAATTGAAATGGATGTTGGATTGTAAAATTGATGAAGCTGTTAGAAACTAGATGTGCTAAGGAGTGTGTCGCTGCTAGAATCGAGTGATTTCGATAACTGACGCAAACGTTATGCGCATTAGAAGTTAGGTTGATTTTTGGCATAGTCGGGATAGTGATCCATTTTAGTCGAACGTTGATGGATTTAATTAGTAGCCATAGTTTTGATACGTATAGTAAGTTGTCAGATGAGTTTTTGTACCGCCCCAAAAATCCTCCGTGATTCTCGGTTCGCTACCAACTACTACTCATCATCCTCCCTCATATTGCTCTACTAAATATTTCCTAAAAATTTGAAAACTTTGTTTTTTGACTCAAAACGACTCTTTTTTTTTTCAAAGATTTTCCAAAAGAAATACATGTAAATACCGCAGCGGAAACTTCGTTTAAAATTGGTTAAAATAACTTAACTTTTAAAATATAAAGATTAAAGAGACCGGTCGACACCTGCAAGAACCGGTCGACACTTAAGTTGTCTCGGTTTCATCAGTCAACACTGAGAAACACCAGTCGACACTAACTTTCTCTCAGGTCTTTTCATCGGTTGACACCGAGGACACCGGTCGACACCTCCACACCCATTTTATAGAGGGGTCGACACCCGGTGTTGCAGATCGACACCTTGATCCTCTCTATCCGCGCAGGTCGACCCTCGCGGTCGACACCACTGTCAATTTTACACGGACCGGTCGACACTTGTAGCCAGGGGTCGACACCTACTTCGACTCTGCCCTGCGCAGGTCAAGTCTCGCGGTCGACACTCACCCTCTATTTTACACTAACCGGTCGACACCTATGGACTTCAGTCGATAGTTTGCACCCAGAAACTTCAACAGAATTCAACAAAACAACACGAATTTTGATTAAACGTTTAAAATCCATAAATCTACTTCTCGACTCAATTTACAACCTGTTATGCACGCCAAAATACTCAACCCAAATTCAAATCTCTGTTTTTTTTACATTAAAATAACTACGAACAACTTAAAATACCTCACTACCTATACTTCCACCCGCCATAGCCAAAACGCGTCAACAGCTGGCCCAGTCGTCCCACGAGCGTCCTGCTCCAACTGCCTCTTAGTACTAGGCATGCTCGGGATATTCACTAGCTGCTGCGTTGTCACCTACATCACAAAACTCAACTATTAGGCTAATGCTAAGTAAGTAATGCATAAAAACTCAAACACTGAAAAACATTCACATCCTAACACATACAATTTCTACAGTTTCGTCTCTACTTTCGTTTTTGTCTCTTTCTTACATCTTCTTTATCTTCTTACTACTGGATTCTTCTTTACGTGCTAGATCGAGATGACACACCTCTCTGTCCAGCTCACTAGACAAGGCCAAACTCAATCTAGTAAAGTGACACACCTCCCAGTCCACTTCACTAGAAAAGGTCACCACGTAAAGCAGAGGAAGAGTGATACACCTCGCGGTCTACCTCACTGGACAAGACCACTCAACCTCACCTTTATTATCTTCTTACGTAGCTTCTCATTTCGGTCGTTTCATCACATCCTACTGTTTCATTTCATAAAAATATGGAAATTCATTTTTGTTTCATTTCGTAGTTTAAAACCATGATGCATATTACAAAACGTAACATAAAGTAAACGTGCAATGCAAGCTACTGAACTGTGATGTAGGCCCGAATGCAAAACTCCTACTACACTATTTACCTGGCGTACTTAGCACACGTAATCCAAATCTCGTACGCTAACTAGAAAACTTATAAAACCCCACATCTATTAGCTCTACCTTTCATTAACTCCGTAAAACTTTAAAGGGATCAACCACTAAATCCTCAGTTAGTCCAAACCGAAATTCTAACTAACGCTCTGTCTAACCCTTTAAAAATTCATAACTCCGCCCATACACCTCCGATTTGGACGATTCAAAATACTACGGGCTTCTCATGACGTCTAGTTCCTAACGGTCTATACAATTTCCCAATCCCTCATCTATAGTTTGGCCGAACGGAACCCGCTCCGTAACGCGGGTTGTTCAGTTATCTACACCTTCAATCTTCTCCACAAAAACTTATAATCCACTCCTATTCCTAGCTTAAACATCAGCATACGTACAAAATCGACTAAAACCTCTAAATTTCATATCACACTCCTAGGTCTCACCCAAAACTCTCTCTAACTCTACTTTTACCATTCAAAATGACCCGAGGACTAGCTATCTACTGAAAACCACCAAAACGTACCATATATTTGAAGAAACAAATGATGATGGAAGAAATCGCCGCCGGAAGAAAGCGCCAAGCTGCTCGTGCGGGAGAAGAAGAAGAAATAGGGGGGATTTTCCGTTTCTCCCTGTTGTTTTATTTTATTTTTATTTTAATAAAATTAATTATATTATTAAATATAATTATTCTTAATTACTATTTCACCCTCAACCCTTAACCGCTTACTAAATCTGTTATATCGTCAAGCTCCGACTGAATTCTTAAATTTTTCTCTCCTCCATTAGTCTCAAATAATCTTTTACCTAAGAGTAGAAATTTTTCGCCCACAATTCTGACCATTACTCCACCGATTAGAATCACATACTTTCGAAGTTAACTTAAATGGAAAAATTCAGGATGTTACAGTTTTAATGTGAATTAGTTATATGATAGGTTGAGCCCGAGGAAGTGATAGAAATGAGTACCACGGAAAGCTAGGACGCCGGGTAAGTAGTGTTTGCATGTGCATTGCCCTTACTGGCCTACACCATGGGACGGTAGGGAGGTATTGTGTGTTTTGCATGTTTTTGTTCAGTCATGCATCATGTTTTGAAAAGCGTAACGAAAATGAATTTGAGCATGGTTTTATGTGCGAACATCAAGTGTGACACGTGGCGGTGAGAATAATATGTATGTGGGTAGTTTTGGCCCCGTTGCTGAAGGAACCGAGACGGTGGCTACGTGCCAGGGGGTGGTGTGGTGAGTGTGTCCAGCCTCACGCTGGGATAACTGCTACGGTGTGTGTGTGGGGTGGTGAGTAACTCTGGCTCCGTTGCTGGAGGAACCAGGATGGCTGCGACGTGCCAGAGGGTGGTGTGGCGAGTGCGTCCAACCTCACCCTGGGATGGTTGCAGTTTGTGCAGTGATGCGTGTACGACTTGTGGGCCTCGTTATTAGAAGAACCAGGACGGCGGCGACGTGCTAGAGTGTAGGGTGGCAAGAAAGTCCAGGCTCACCATGGTGCAGCTGTAAAATTCAGCACGAGTTACGGCAACATGAGTGAGAATGGAGAGACTGCATGTGATAGGATTCCATTGTCGGTTTTACGTTTCATATTGCATTACTTACTGAGCGTTGGACTTATGTTGTGTGTTCTGTGGTGTAGGTGCAGAGCTTCCTACTGGTGGTTTCTGAGAGCCCAACTAGGGCGAGTAGGCAGTTGGCGGCGTGCTAGCATGTACTGGCAGGTGGAGTTCATTAGAGCGACCCAACCCATGGAGTAAGGCTGGATGGTAGGTTTGAGGGTTGTATTTTGTGGAGTCCGCATTAAGTGTGTAGGAAATTGCTGTATAGATTTTGATGTATAAACAGATATTTTAAACGTCGATAGATGTATTTTGAAACTACTTAGGAGTTTTGATTGAAGAATCTAGGTTTTTACTCAGTGGTTTAATTGTAGGAATTTTAGTCGTTTGTTTTCTTTTGAACTGATGTTTTCTTTATCTTGCTAGTGCAAGGTGTCGACCAGTTTCTTTAGATGTCGACCGATTAGTGTAAAAAGTGATGAGAGTGTCAACCGCGAGGTTCGTCCAGTGCAGGCAAGGAGCATTAAAGTGTCGACCGGTATTCGTAGGTATCAACCAAACTAGGAAAATGTCGACCACGGGAGTCGACCTACAGGAACAGAGCCAAACTAGATGTCGATTGATGTCTTTATGTGTCGACCGATTAGTGTAAAAGTGGTGTGAGACTATAAACCGCGAGGTTCAACCGGTGCAGGCAGAAAGCATTAAAGTGTCGACCGATGAATACATGTGTCGACCGTTCTTTGTGATGAGCGTAGAAGTGTCGACCACGAGGTTCAACTGATGCGAGCAGAAAATATTAAGGTGTTGATCGATGTTTACAGGTGTCGACCGGTTCCCTTTTTATAATGTTTTGAAAAGTGAAGTTTTATTTAAACTGATTTTTGATTGAGTCTTCTGCCACGATGATTTTAATCGTTTTAAAAAATATCGTTTTAAGTCTATGAACAAAAGTTTTAAATTTTATGCAAATTTTATCGAGGTGATAAGTAAGTGTACGGTTGGCGACACGGGTCCGGGTACGACTCGGGGGCGCTACAGAGGTAGTTGCATAACAGAGTGAGCCGAAGACCGTGTGGGTTGTCAAGGTGCTACAAATTTCACATATCACTATACACATAATATTTACCCAATATCTTCGGGTGTTACATGAAACTTATACTTTTTTTTATTTCAAACTTATTTTGGCACACGTTGGCCTTCTTGTTAAACTTTATTATATGCATGTATATTAGGCATTTAGTACTAGATGTATGATAGGATAGAGGTTGTATGGTTTTGGGTTTCGCCCTTGAAGACTTGAACACATAGCTTGCATGGAAGCTCAAATAGTGCCCCAAAGTGATGCCTCACTTTACCAAATCCTAGCGAACTACCATTAGGCCTATAAATCAAGGTAATTGGTGTTTGTAACTTTTTTGGCTAGTTTTTAATGAGCATCCATGGATTTCCTTCAACATTGAAGAAGCTTGGAGCAAGAATCACTAAGGTAAGGCACGATTGGTTCTCAACCGAGGGGTTGCGCCCCCAAAACTTCCTTCAAGCTTGGTAGCTTGCTAGGATTTACTTACCCACCTCCTTCTCCATTCTCTTGAGAGTGGAAAGCAGCAAGGAGTGGACCAAAACCGTGTCTTAGAATTGAGTTCTCTTCCTTGGAAGAAACTTTTGCCAAAAACTTCAAAATATTGCTTATTGGCCGATTCTAGGAAAGTTTGCACAACGTCTTCTTTACAATGAATCTGGACCATACCTTCCACCATCACACACCTCACTCACTACACTAATCTCACCTAAAATTTTGTTTCATTCCGAGCACTTTCGGTTGTTCATTTGTCCATCTTTTGGCTTTTCTCGGTTAGCTAATTTCCAAGAAGCAACGATCCAACTCTTCATTTGTAATAACCCAAAAATTGTACCAGGATAATGAAGATCCCGTGTAAGTTCTGCGAGAGATTTTAACGGATTAATTCGTTGGAGAAAAGTTATGAATGAACTCTGAAGAAAATTTCTGAATTTTAAAGATGGAAGGACGTGAATTGGTAGAATTTATAAAGGATTAAAATGTGAGGCCATTAAAGTATATATATATAAAATGAGAGTGGCTTCCAGAAGCCACTCTCGTTCTTTTTCTGCCGAAGGAAAAGGGAAACCATTTTCCCCCTGTTTGCTTCTTTTCCGCGAAGGAACCGTGCACGCCTCGTTGTTCCTCATCGCCCGCGAACAAAGCTCGCCACTTCCAGTTTTCTCCCTCTCCCACAATGAACACGCTCCTTCTCCGTTTCGATAAGAGATTTTCTCTCCTTTCTTCTCTGTTTCGGTGGCCGAGTGCGGGATTCAATGGGGTTTTGATTTCTTATGGTTTTGTGCTAAACTAGAGTGTTTAGAGATGAGTTACGAATGTTGAATCCACAGGCAGTGAATGTCGAGATTTTGGAGGAAAAACTGTGAAGATATTCTGTGCAATTCGGGTCTTTCCGAGAGGATGCCTAATAGGATAGAATGTAATAGATTGGTGAGCAATTGCATGAGTTTTGCTGAGAGATCGAAAATGTAAGATTTTAAGCCCTAAAGACCAGTTTTTTTTTTTTGCATCCGCCCTAGTTACGGCTAATCGTTTCAAAAACCCTATTAGTATGTTAGAATAAGTTCCCTAAGTAGTGTTTAGTCACTGAATTCATACGATTCTAATAATCATAGCAAAAGTTATGCGCATTCGAAGTTTAAATTGATTTTTGGGCCGAGTCGGGTTAATGAGCGATTTTGGCTAAGTCGTGGTGTATTGTGTTAGTAAAGTGGTTTTAATGCGGAAGTAGAGTATTGGGATGAGTTTTGATGGAAAATGGCTTTCTGTTGTACGTTGAGCAAGTTTTGGTGAAGTCGCGTACCACAGAAGCTAAGGACGCCAGGTAAGTAATGTATGCATGTGCATTGCCCTTATGGGCGTACACCATAGACAGTAGGGATGATGTGTATGTGATGTATGTTTTGCGTGTTTCGCTTCAGTCATGCATCATGTTTGAAAAGTGTAACGAAAATGAATTTGATCATTTTTTTAGTTTCAGAGTAGTGTGTCATGTGGCAGTGAGGACGATGTGTGTTTGGGCAGCTTTGGCCCCAATGCTGGAGGAACCGGGATGGTGGCAACGTGTCAGGGGGTGGTGTGGCTAGTGAGTCCAGCATCACCATAAGATGGCTGCTGAGCGTTTGTGGTGGGGAGCAGCTTTTGCCTCGTTGCTGGAGGAACCGAGACAGTGGCGACGTGTCAAGGGGTGGTGTGGCAAGTGAGTCCAGCCTCACCCTGGGATGGTTGTTGTATGGTGACGTGGGTGTGCAGCTCGTGGGCCTCGGCACAGGTTATGACAACATGAGTGAGAGTGTAGAGATTGCATGTGATAGGATTGTATTGTCGGTTTTACATTTCATATCGAACTACTTACTAAGCCTTAGGCTGACATGTGTTCTGTGGTGTAGGTACTGTGGATCAGGAGGGTGAGTTTCCCGAGCCTAGCCAGGAATAGCGGACAGTTGGCGGCACACTATCATGTACTGGCAGGTGGAGTTTGTTAGGGAGACCTGATCTGTGGAGTTAGGCTAGTATGATGGGGTTTTTTAGGGACGTTTTGAGTAATTTTAATGGCGCATGTGTACATTGATACATATGGGCATTGCATTGCACTGTGGATTTTCTTCATTTGTATAGATAGATTTTTAAAACACTAGTAGTCGAGAGGATATATAATTATATTGTAAAACTATTTGGGAGATTATGTATAAAAAAAATCCACGTTTGGTTTTAAAAGATTGAAATGTTTTGTTGTTTGTTTTCTTTTCCAGTGTTCGAAGTGTTTTATTTAAGGCTACTGGTGCAAGGTGTTGACCTGCACGCGTAGGTGTCGACTAAACTAGACGAATGTCGACTGCGAGGGTCGACCTACGAAGATAGAACCCAACTAGGTGTCAACCTGTGTGTGTAAGTGTCGACTGGTTAGTGTAAAAAATGGTAGGAGTGTCGACCGCAAGATTCGACTGGGGCGAACAGAGAAGATTAAGATGTCGACCTGTGGAAACTGAGGTAAACGAAGTGCCGACCTATGTATATAGTTGTCGACCCCTGATTGTAGAACAGGTCAAGTGTCGACCGAGGGATTTAGAAGTCGACCGAAAATCACTGTCATTGTTTTAAAACTTGAAATTTCACTTAAGTGAATTTTGGTTAGAGTATTCCGCTGCATTGTTTTTTTTAAACTTTTCAAAGATGTCATTTGTTTAAAGTTTTAAATTTTATACGAATTTAGTTCAATTTTATGAGTAAGGGTATGGTTAGCGACCCAGGTCCATGGATGACTTGGGGGCACTACAGTGTTGGTATCAGAGCGAACCGGAAACCAGAGAAGTTTTTAGGGTGTTGCTGACAGGGTGTCACATCATTCTTGATCTTGTTTGCAAGCAAGGATTGGAACAGAACATGGATCAAGCATTGCACAGTCTGAATTAGGAAACACGGATGGACTCATCACGTGGCCCAATAGGAAGTACTCTTCTTGCCCCAAAAACCATGTCACCTTTTATTTGAACTTTATTTCCTTTTTCTTTGGCAAACTATAGCCTTTATGTATGAATTTTATATATTGCATCATGCATTAGATTGTGGGGTTAGGACTCGATGTATGATGGTGGTTTGTGATAGATTGAAGATTCGGCCACAAAAGAAGAAAAGAGAACTAGTTTTTAAAGATATGTGCAGCATTCAATCCATGGACTCAATTAAAGAAATAGCCCAAAACGAAGCTCCAAAAGGTAAGATTTTACAGGTACATCTTGAAGATGGCACACAGATAGATGACATGGCGGCTATCCACCTTTGATCAAAGCAAGGAAGGATGCAAAACTCACCTTGGCCACAGAATGGCACGCGCGCAGATGGTGTTAGTGGCCACCGATTGCTCATGCATCCAATGGTTCTCTTTCCTCTTTTCAAATGTCAAACCCTAATCATCCACCCTAGGTTTTCTATTTAAGGTATAGTTATTGGTGTTTGTTAGACTTTTGCCAAAATTAATATACTAACCTTTCATTTTCCTAACCAAAGTGTTAGAAGAACCTTGAGTGGTTGTCCACAATTTTCTAATCGTGTGGAGAAGCCCTCCATTGTTCCTCAAACTCTAAGGTTTCTAGGTGAACTCTCATCTTTCCCTCTGCTCTCTCATTGAGAGTCTAAAAGAATTGAGGACGGAAACCTAGTCCCAAATGTAGTTATTTTTCTTTGGTAAAACATACACCCGTGAGCCTAACGTGAGATAGCTCTCGGGTCCGCCAAGGGTTTTCCATTTCCACACGCTTTCTTCATCTTCCATTCACGTCGTTTTGTTCACCTTCTTCACACATGGGTGCACCTCACCTTCACCTCCATTTCTTCACCATTTCCATGGTTTTGCACACATTCACTAACACCCGAGCACATTGCACAATTTTGTGGGTAAGCAAGGTTCCTTTGCTAGGGACTACTGTGTCATTTGATCGAGATGATTGGCACACAACCTCCTCTCTTTCTCTATCACTCACTCTTCAAAATTTCTTCATGAATATTGGAACTAGATTCCAACCTTCAATTGAGACGATTTGCACACAACCTCCTATCTCTCTCTCCCTCTCACTCTTTCTCTGTCTCTCCCTCTCTCTCTCTCTCTCCACTCTTAAAATCTCTTCACGAATATGGGAACTTGATTCCAACCTTTGATCAAGACAATTTGCACACAACCTCCTGTCTCTCTCTCTCTATCAGTTGCTCACTCTCTCTCTCTCAAAATCCATTCACGAATGGGAGAACTTGATTCTGACTGAAATGCCCTGAAAACCCACTAGTTTCCAATTCGCTCTGACACTATACTGAAATGGTCCAACTCTCTCTTATCCAAATCATACCTAAAACTGAGTTATTTGAAAACGTTTTATAAAAGACTTACGTAGCGGAAACTAATTAAAAGTGTTTAAAAAAATGATGATAAAACCGTCATGTAAAAAAAATCTAAACGTAAAGATGAGGGCTAAAATTTTTTAATTTTTTTTAAAAGAAACCGCTGTCGTCGCCTCCTCTATATAGCTGGAGTCGCTGTTGGCTTGGCGATCCAGCCGACGACATCGGCACTGGCGCTGCATTCCCCCTCTATTCCTCTCACTCGTTGCGACGGTGTTTTTCTCGAAATTTTTGCGAAGTAACGCCAAAAAATGGCTATCACCAAAATAAACTAAACCTGCATACAACGTTTTCAAACTAAAAGTTTATATCCATCAATCCAAACTCATACAAAATCACCCAAAGGAAACAAAGTTGAAGGGAAACAAATCCATCCACTAAAAATGAAGAAAATCCACAGTATAGGGCAATGCAATGCCCATATGTATAAATATACACACGCATCACCTAAATTGCTCAAAACGCCTCGCAAAACCCCAAACCCCTCTCCTTATCAACCTAACTCCATGGATCGGGTCGTCAACTATTCGCTACTCCTAGCTAGGCTCGGGAAACTCACCCTCCTGATCAATGAGTACCTACACCATGGAATACATGCCAGCCTAAGGCTTAGTAAGTAGTGCAAAAATGGACATGAAAACAATCAATGCAAGTTTAACATATGCAGTCTCTGCACACTCTCCCTCATGTTGTGATATCAAAACGCGTATCACACGATCCTCATACTTAGTTGGGAAGCGGATCAGGTTTTACCAGTCGATTCTCTATCTGTGTCGAAGGGTGAATCACTTCCTTCGAGACCTGTCATGCAACCACCGCAAAGGTCAGTTGGCCCTTACGCCACACCGCCACCGACACGTCGCCACCGTTCCAGCTCAACTATAGACGGGGCCCACAAGTTGCATACAAATCTCCCTGATAAAGATTCTCATAAAGAGGTGGGAAGCAGATCAGGTTTCCCAAGTTGATTCTTCTTATGCGTCGAAGGGCGAATCATTTCTTTCGAGACCACATAACCGTTACTCTCACCATTCACATATCACACTTCCCATTCGTACTTAAAAATCATGCTCAAATTCATTTTCGTTACACTTTTCAAAACATGATGCATGACTGAAACAAAACACATGAAACATACAACACATGCAAATCATCCCTACCGTCCTATGGTATAGGCCCATAAAGGCAATGCACATGTAAACACTACTAACCTGACGTCTTTGGCTTCTGTGGTGCTCGGTTCTACCAAAACTTCAAGCTCAACCTAAAACAGAACCATCACTCATCAACATTCATATCAAAACTCACCATACGAGCTAACATCATAGTTTCTAGCAAAACCCACAAAAAAACTCAACCGAAAACAACCCACCAATTTGGTTCGGCCAAAAAAAACTGACCCAACTTCGGATGCTCATAACTTTTGCTATGGCTATCGAAATGGCTCGATTCTAGCTGGTAAATGCTCCTCTAAGAACCTAGTTTATCATAATAAAAGAGATTGTAAAACAATAAACTGCAGCTATGTGAAAAATACAAAAAACAGAACCGTTTTTTTTTTACACTAAAATGTCTAAAATTTCAGCTTCAATCAAATTCTACCAATTTCTTCACCAATCTATCACGTTTTATCCATCCCACCCAATTTAACAAAGTTCAAGGGTTCCAAGCTTGAAAACTTGAAGCCCAGCTCATTCCCCCCCTCAGTTTTCATCAAAATGTTGGGCATTCATTGCCCCTTGCTTAAATACCATAAATTTGCCTCTAACTCACACCAATTTCCTCACAGAATCGACCAAAAATAACACCCAAACTAATCTCACACTCGGCCATCAAAACCTAACAAAGCCAAAGAGAGAAGAGAAGAAGAGCATACCTAAAGGAAGAGCTGACTGCACCACGTAAGAAGAAAAGCTTGGCTCACCGGAAATTTGTTGGAACGAGAAAAAAGACTTTGGCAAGGGGGAGGAATCGATCGGAGTCTTGCGGGCTTTCTCTCTTGCTCAGGCGTTTCTCGCTCGGTTGCGCACAACCTCTTCTCTTTCAAAATCTCTTCATGAATTTGAGAACTTGATTCCAACCTTTAAATTTGATGATTTGCACACAACCTTCATTGTAACACCAAAAAATTTATCGTACATATTAGATTTTCAACATTTAATAAATTAGACTATTTACTAGATTTGAGGATTTTATAGTAGAAGAGATAGATTAAAGGAAGGAAAACAAATGGTTGATTTTCAACATTTAATAAATTAGACTATTTACTAGATTTGAGGATTTTATAGTAGAAGAGATAGATTAAAGGAAGGAAAACAAATGGTTAATTGAAGTTGAAAAGTCAAGGGATGAAAAAAAAAAACAAATGATAATTGGCATTGAAGGGGAATAAGAAGAGGGTGGAAATTTATTTTCTAATTGTGGAGAAAAAAAGAAATGGAAGAAAGAAAAAATGAATAAAAGAAATGGTGACTCTCTCTACCCTCTCGCACGTACACACACTTAGGTAGGTTGTTTGATCTTATCCCTTAGTCTTCGTTAAGACAAAAACCTCATTTTGAAGACATTAACCCATGAATTCTCCCTTCCTTTTTGAAGCTTCTCTTCTCACAAACGTCTCTCTCTCTCTCTCTCTCCTTTGAAGTTTAAAGGTAAGTTGAAACTAGGTAATATTTATGGTAGTCTATTGATTGAAAAGTGAAGGAATAGTGTTTGTTGTTGAGTGTTTGAACGACTTAT